>PVJD01005979.1:0-105657 GCA_004026545.1 Mormoops blainvillei
ACCTCTGTGTCCGCTAAGCCCGATGACAAATGGTGGGGGGACGAGGGGAATCGCACTTGTCAGTTTTTGTACAAATTACATACCAAAAAATTCAATTTACTACTAATGGCTCCATGGCACTTTATTCTGGGTATTATGCTAGAAAATGACTTCAAAAAGTACATTTTTCATACTTTTATATGTGCAGTTTAATTCCAAAGGAGTCATGTGAAGCAGGAGAAAGTCCCACAAGTGATTAATAATATAGATGACGCTGGCTCCGGAAGACAATGTCTCAGAAAGAAGTAAAGGAACTTTACTCTGTAAGCCCTTTTCTATTTTGCCTGCAGGAGACCCGTTACTTACACTCTGTAATGGAGTGAAAGTTTATTTTAACAAGTACATTGCAGGAGAAACAGGTAAATTATCTTGTTTGGCAATTCCCAGGATGAAATTCCTGAAACAGTCATCAGTCCCCATGGATATTAAAATATATATATTAGTTGAAGGATGAACAGAAAAACTTCACAGTCCTACTCACTGCTCTCAGGGTTCCCACCGCCCCTGGGCTCTTGATCACCCACAGCACTTGTTGCCAAGACACTGGCACCCTGCAAGTCAAACCTCAGGGAGCCAGCTGCCCCGGAAGTGCTGCCGGGGACGGGGGGTGGGGGTGTGTGGGGGTGTGTGTGTGTGTGCGTGTGTGTATGCCTCCCCCCCTCTTCCCTTCCTCCTCCATTTTGACAAGGGCCTTTCCTATCTTGAGGCCAGAAAACTGGCCTATTTCTTTCTGCAAGTGAAGGTTATTCTTGCCACCTTTGGGAATGCCAGTGCCACAGGCACGGTATGGTCCCCATCTCCCCAGGCGACTCTTGCCGGCAGTTTTTCTGAGCCACCAGGAGGTTTGATGGGGGGCAGAATAAGAAGAATAAAGGTAAGAAGTCAGGAGTCTTTTCCTATTTATTGTGCCAGGAAATTAAAGAACTTCCACAGTCTTCAAAAAAACATTGGGCTTCAGGAGGAAGGTGTTAAAGGCATAATGAAAAAAAAAAAAAAGAGGAAGGAGGAAGAGAAAGAGACCTTAAGGGGAAAGAATGTAATTAACGCTCATGAATTCCGCAGAACCTAAAGAGCAACCTGGGGGGTTCTTCAGACCCACGTAACATCTACCCGTGACCCCCCAGAAGTCAAATGGACACGTAACCTGAGTGAGAACGCACTTTAGGGCAAGTCCCCCAATCCTTCCTTCCACCCAGATTTGCCACACCTCTGGCCTTCACAGATGCAAGTCCTGACACTATGTCGCACTCCTGCTGGTCTCCAGGCATTCAAGGGCAGGTGCAATGCCCAGTCTTCTCATGAGCTCATTTGTTATCCATTCCTACAGCCCTACTCTCCATTCTGAACGGGTCAGTTGCGGGGGGTGGGGGTTGGGGTGGGGGAGGGTGCACAAGCTTGAATATGAAGCCCTATGGGCAGAATGGAATGGAGGGCAAGGCATGGGACTCCCACTCCCCGCTTCCCCTGCCCTGCCAACATCTTGGCAGGCAGATTGGCAAACATGAGAACTGCAAATGGTCTGAGAAAAACGTGCTTATGTATTTATGCAAGCGTGCGCACACGGCGGCGGCCCTCCCTTGGGGGTATACTGAGAGCCATCCTTGGTGCAGTTTGTTGAGTTGTGACAAATTTTACTTCAGGGCTACCATGACATAATCAAGATACAGAGCAGAACAAAGATACAGATTTCTATCACCCCAAAGTTCCCTGGAGACCCTTTGTAGTCATCCCTACCCTTTCCCTGGGCAACTGCTGACTGGGTTTATTATTCATCCACTATGTGCTACCACTGGTTCCTTTTTTATTGCTGCTATTATTGAGTGGCATTCCATTGTGGGGATACGCTACAATTTATCTATCCCACCTGGAGGCGGGCATTTGTATTGCTTCCAGTTTTGGATTTTATAAAAAAGCTGTTATGAACTTTTGTACCAATTGTTCATGAACATGTTTTCCTTTCCCTTGTGTAATTTCTGGTAAGTGAATGTTGAACTTTCTAGAGTAGTGATTTTCAACCAGTATTGCCACAAGAATTTTTAATGCATGCAATACCTGACTATTTAGTCAGGGGCACTGACCTCTTTTCTCTTAGATTATCAAATAAAAAATGACAACAGCTAATACAACAATAGTTATCTGGTGTGAATGCCTCGTCTTGAACCATAAATATATGTGTCATATAACGGAGTCACATTTTATTGGTCACATCACATAATAAGGTTGCATCTGATTGGTTAATTCTTGGTACCAGAAGTCCTTATATAGACAAGCGCACAGGCACCTGATTTTTTAAGAAGTTACTTTGGAGAAAAAAGGGTAATGCTTCTACTATTATTTTTTTGTAAATCAGTCAAAATTATACCGTTGTTTGGTCAGACTGGTAAAAACTATATATTTTGGTGTGCCACAGAATTTGTCATTAGTTTATGTGCACCATGAGATGAAAGCGGTTGAAAACTGCTGTTCTAGGCAGGCTCCCCAGCCTTTTTGGCACCAGGGACCGGTCTCATGGAAGGCAACTTCCCCACTGCCTGGGGTGGGGCGGAGAGGGGAGGCAGGAGGCGGAGCTCAGGCGGTAACGTAGGCAAAGCTTCGCACTTTGCCTGCTGTTCACCTCCCGCTGTGTGGCCCGGTTGGTAACGAGCCCCTGAGTTCGGGGACTGATGACTCTTCCTAAGAGGCTGTACCATGTGCAGGGGTTCCAGATGCTCCACATTTCTGTCAGCACTTGAAATTGTCAATCTTTTAAAATTTTAGCCCTTCTAGTAGACATATAGTGGTATTTCATTGTGGTTTTTAACTCGTATTTTGCTAATAACAAATGATGTTGAGCATCCTTTCATGCATTTAGTGGTCATTTGTATATCTTCTTCTGCAAAAGCCAGTTCAAGGTGGTGCCCATTTTTAAAATTAAGTTAGTCAACTTCTGACTATTGTAAGGTTTCTTGGAACATTCCAGATAGAATTCCTTTGTGAGGTGTTTTTTCTCAGTCCATATCTTGCTTATTCAGTTTCTTAATAGTATCTTTTAATAAGTAGAAGCTTTAAATTATTATGAAGTCCAATTTATCAACCTTTTTGTAACTCAGGGCCTTTTTGTGTGTCCCAACTGAGAAACCTGTGCCTAACCCAAAGCCGCAAAGATTTTCCTCTGAGAAGTGTCTTTTACTCTCTTTGTTAGTATATCAAATATAATGTTATCTGGGTTCAAGACCCAGATTTAGAGGTAAATGAAGATGAAAGTGATCAACCAGGTCTCTTCCTTCGTCCAGCAAAGCTAGCTAAGCACAAAACCGAGCACGGTGCAGGCCAATGCCAAAAGGACCCTACAGGCTCCCGGTCTGCTGGGGGAGCACCGGGCAGCCTGAGAGATTAGGGAGAAAAGTCTTTCAGAGCCTCTGCTCAACACCCAACATGGCTTTGCTTGTCACACCCTGACCTCCTGTGTGCACTTCAGAGCCAACGGTCTCCCATCTCTCCTGTCCAAAGAGCTGCCACATGCATAGTCTTATCTATTAGTAAAATGTCTAAGTTTCCCCCCTTCTAAAAAAAATAATCATGAAAGCAGTATGTGCTCACTGTAAAAAACATACACTAGGTAGATATGATTTGAAAAATAAATGCCTGCCTCACAGACCCACTCCCAGATTCATTCTGCTTCTATATGTTCAGAAATTCTCTGTTAAGTATATGCATTTATATATATATATCTAAATATATATATATATACCAATATATAGTCACTGAAATAACCAACATACATATTTACATGCATGCACACATATCTATTCTTTAAAAAGGGGTTTATAGGGAAAACATTTTTCTGAAAATAGCTTTTTCCTCCTATCTTCCACCTTTTCATATTAGTATACATGATCTGAAGTTCTCCCATGGTGACTTTTTGTGCAGGAGAAAACACTACCAATCTCGTTCTTTTGGACTGCAGGCTACCGGGAGTCAGAAACAGTGCTTGCAACCTGTAACGTGTGCCTAGCACATTGCTTCTCCCCTCAGATCCTGAACCCCCAAAGACACCCCTTCCTCCTCCCGAGGAGGACCTGGCACGGCCCCACTCTCTCTCCCTCCTCGCCCGCTTTCTGGGATCACCCCCACTGGCTGCCCTGGGTAACATGCTATTTTTCAAGAGCGCACTCCCAGGCTCCCTAAGGGCCTCTCGGTCCTTTGTGGTCAGGACAGACTGGTGGTTTACACCTTGAGGGAGCTGAGGCGTTCTGATGGAGGCACATTTTTTGGCAGGATGCTTCTGACCACGGCCACTCTGTCTTGGAGCTTTTTGGCTGGAGGCGTTTAGAGGCTGGGGAGCTGCTGCGGGGTTAGGGAGGGCTTCTGCTTCGGAGGTGGCACAGAGGCTGGGGGACTAGACCGGGGGTGAGGGGAGGAGGGTGGCTATATAGCCTATCCCCTACCCCCGCATGATTCAATCTAGTTTTATCAGCAAAAGAAAAGAGAAAGACACTCTGGGCAGGAACTCTTTTTAGGAATAAAGACCCACTTGGCAGGAGTGTCCTACATGTTGCAGCTCTGGGGAACCAGGGTGCGGGGGGTGGGGGATGGCGGGGGGAGGCAGGGGGACGCAGGAGAATAAAGACGCAAAAAACTCCTTATTTTTGGAGCGGGGAAGGTGTCTCCCAACAGGACCTGTTTCGCTGTCCCCAACACAGGAAACTGGGTCTTTGCCACTGGTCGACTGAAGGTCGCCACTAGGCACTCACTCCGTCGCGGGTGCTTCACAAAGTTAGGGCCGTCCTCAACATGCAGCCATTCTCAAATTCAGTATTTAAAAAAAAAAAAAATCCCTTCTTTCTCGTGCTTCTGCAACACACGTTACTTCAATTCTCATCTGTAATGCGGTTGTCTTAGCATGCGGCCTCTCCCCGGCAGGGCTAGGCTGGAAAACGGTCACTTATCTTAGAGGTGTTTTCAAATCCTCTTCTCTTGAAGGCACATGCACAACTGTATTGTGCCACGGTGAGAGAAGTAGGCAAGAAAGTTCCTAAAACCAATGGCTCAGCTTTGTGGCTTTATGATAACATCGCTCTGCATTTCCCCAAAATGTGAGATGGCTTCTTTTGAGAACAGGAGGCGGCTTTTCCTCCGTGGGTCCGATGGGAAAAGCGCTGGGCAAGGCCTGAGGGTTCTTGGGTTCGAGTCCTGGGTCTGCCACTATGTAACATGTGACTTGCATGACCTAAAATCGTGGGGGTGTTGGGGGCGTGGCTACAGCCTCAGGAGGGGCCACGGTGGTTTTTCATCTTATTCTACACAGTTCCTGGTTCTGCCTATAATGTCCCCTGATTGCTTCCTCCCTTTCTGGCGCGTGGCTGTGAGAACTATGGATTCCAAGGAATTCCTACCAAATGGGGTACCTGCTCCGACACCTTCGGAGACAGCTACCGCTCCTAGTAAAGCCGGAAGAATGTCCTTTTATCCCTGGAGAGCTGTGGCCTGTCATTCTGGGCATCAGCTGGGAACACGTCAGAGCAACCCATGCGGCCTGGCATGGGTGCTTTGTGGGTTTCCTGTATGGCTTCTACGTTCACTCTTCTTCCTCGGGAATCTGGCATCAGAGGGAAGTGACTGCAAGGACCATCCAGTTTTAACAACCTCAGAAAACAACGGATGGCTGAAAGCCCTGGGTTCAATCCTCACTGCCATACAACTACCTTAAAAACGTAAGCACCATGCTTAGCATCCCTGAGCTGACCAACCAAACAAAATGATAACAAAACACTCCCCGTATGGAAAGCCCGAGAATTACAACCAACGATCATTTTCGTCTTAAAAAAGTGTTTCATTTTCCATATGTTTCTCTTATTTCTCCCTGCCCCCACTCAGACCTGAAATTTTTTACAGGAGGATAAAAGGTCTGCATGTAACTGAATAAAAGAGACTCAAGAAGCATAAAAATCACCAAACAATGGATGATACCACACTCGGACAGAAATTATCGGAGATAGAGACACAATACACCTTTCAAACAACTGCACACACCGAGGTGCTCAGAGTCCCTTTCCCATCATCCTCTACGAGAAAATAAGCCCCGCTCCAAGGGCTCCGCCTCTCCCGCCTGGTCTGCTGCTACACCCCCAGCACCTGGGACACAGGGGCGCTAGATACATAGTTGTTGAAACAACGAAAGTATGGTTCTTCCAATCTATTGTCGGAGGCTGAGGGCGATGATCCCTAGGGCATAAGCCTTTGCACGTGCAGTGAAAACCCCGGACAACCAGAAGCCAGCCGGCAGGACATTCCGATGTAGGAAAGGAACGGAACCTCCTTTAGTAAGAGCGAACCAAGGGTACGTGAAGGCCACCCAGAGAAGCCTGTCAGGACGGCCAGGGCTCCCTGGAAACCCCTCATCATCTACAGCTTCGCTACACCTCTTTGCTTTGAAAAAATATCTTCAACCCCCTTTCCGTGAGTCTGCACCAGAGTGACGCATCTGAAGGGATCTGGTTACTCCCTGAAAATGGGGGAAAAAAGGTGCGACTAGGGATAACTTTTAGGGTTAAGGGGATAAGAAATAGATGAAAACAAATAAATACCAAGAAATAAAGAAACAAAAATCCCAGATGAGGTGTACACTTCCTGGGGAACACTGAGTGGTTGTGCACTACGTCAGCGGCTCTGGATCGGGGCAATTTTGTACCCCTTCACTCCGAGGGCATATGGCATTGTATGGAGGCACTTCTGACTATCATGAGTGAGTGGGAGGGAGAGGGTGCTACTGGCATCGAGTGGGTAGAGCCCAGGGGTGCTGCTCAACGCTCTGGGTCTCCAGGCTAGACCCCCACAGCAAAAATATTATCCAAAATGTGAACAGTGCCGAGGTTGGGAAACCCTATACTGAGCTGACATATACATGTGCTATGGTCCAGAAAAGCAGTTCTTCAAACCCAACGATCTCAAAAAGAATACATCAAGAGTAAACAAGTAGGTGTAAAATTCACTTTGTTGTTGACATATTCTTTTGCCCTTTTGCAGAATCCCTAGATGTGGGTTAAGAGAGAGGATATCTACGTTTATGGCTTTGAAACCACTGAAGGAGAAGTTGTAGTCTTTGGCTGCCGTTGCAATCAATCAAGGAACCTAACCCAGCCGCCTCTGATCCCGAAGGCGGCAAAACAGGGGAGCGCTATCAGGTCTACCGACATCATTCTCCACGGGGACTTCTTCCACTTCCCTTCCGGCCGAGGGCTGTTACGATGAGATTCACCACTGCTACGAACTGCGAACGTCTGAGGGGTTCTCGCAGCCACACAAATAAATGTCCCTACAACGTGATACTGCTGAGCTCAGGAGCCGATCTTCAAGACTGATGGGATGTTAGGGACTAAAAGCCTCACACAAAGACTGACTCCAAGTCTTGACTTCGAAAGTCATCTTTAGGATGGGAGTTGAAGTTAGAGAACACCAAGGGCAGCACCTCTCCTCCAAAAGACTGACGAGGAAAAATTCCAGATTCTTGCTACTCTGAAGAAATCAAGGCCAGTGAAGATGAACTATGAAGCAAGTTGAAACTACCAGTTGTTTGTTGCAACAGAAGATAATCTAAATCAAGCTGGAGGGAAAACAGGGAATGATCTATACGTGCATTTTAGGATGTATTGGGCTTCCGTTCATTCATCTTTGGAGACTTTCTCGACTTAAAACCAGTGACTGGTGAACTTCTGGTGCAGGATGCACTGGTCTGAGGAGTTGTGTCACCACCAGCTCTGCACAATAGGGACACATTTATCCAAGTCAGCCGCGCGAGAAGCTGCCCTCTCTCTTGTGCAAGCTGCTCATGTGTTACCCCTAATTCCACATCATGAGCAACGGGATTTGAGGGAAAGGTTCCAGAAGGTAAATACACAGCTTAAAGTGCACCCTGAGTTGGGAGTCAGGTGCCGAGGGCTGCCTTCTCTCTACATCTCGGACGTCCCATCTCTAATGTGGCGTTAGGGTGGCTGAGCGGGAGGTCCTCCTGGGGACTCCAACTCCATGAGCAATCACGGTCACTGCTGCTTCCCTGCTTGAGAGATCAAAGAGAGCTCACCGACACGCTCCAAGCAGGTGCTCCCAACTTCTGTCTCCCTTGGGCAACAAGAAACGCCTTAACTTTGATGTCTTCCGAGCCCCTTAATTCCAATGTCCCATTTGCTTCTGCAAAAGCATCTGTATTTCATTGCCTATTTGCCCCTGATGCACACAAGCCCGCAAGCCCTTTCCCGGACCCCATGAGGGTCCACCCCCCACCTCTCGGCCACGACACTGTCACCTGAGCACACCTCCATTATCTGGCCCTCTTGATCTTCCTGATGCCAATGACCAGTTGATAGCAAACTTCCTAGCAGCTGCCTGCACGCAGTCAGGAAGAGAACCACGCGGACTGAGACTGACAATACAAAAGGGTCTAAAATTCTAGAACTTGAAGGCGGGGGTGGCACAGGTGACAGGAGATCCAGGAGAGGTTATGGCTTATAACCATTCCTTAAGAGGCAAGGTATTCTGGTTCAGTTCTGTCTGCCTTGTGAAGCTCTGCTGCAGCTACTGGCGGTGGTGGTCCTAAACAAATTTTTTTTACACTTCTTGCAGATGAATGAGAAACTGTATGTTCCTCAGAAGTGCTTTCCCCTTCGCACCCAGTTCAGCTGTAAATTTACTTGCTGATTTTTGCCTCTCTGGGGAACCTCAGATGCTGTAAGTGATGGCATTGAACAGAGGGGATGCTGGGGATTCTGACACTGGGAGGAGGGAGAGAAGGGGATAAATGCTGACGCCTGCTCGACTCTGCTTTGAAAACCTCTGCTTGCTCCTGGCTTCTTCAACCACTGATACAGCCAGAAGCTGCCGCCCACCCGGCTGGGAGCAGGAAGCTCGCCCTGGGTGCCAGATGGCTTGCATGGGGCAGGAACAGGAAGGGGGATGCCCATGAAAGCCCCAAGAGCGCGAGGGCCTGGCCACACCGATGTCTCAGGGGAAAGATGTGCCAAATCCAGAAGCAGAGACAGAACTGGGCTGGGAGATCCCTGATACGGGAGCTAAGGGCCAATGGGACAGAGCCCGGAGGGCGGGGCCTGCCGCCGCCAGGATGTGCTGCGGGACCTCAACGCACCTGTCTTCAGCCTGTTTTTCCCCATTCCACACTGTTAGCATCGCCCCCGGCTGCCACTTCTCCTCACCTTCTGGAAGGTCACTGCTGCCTAGCCCCCACCCTGGGAGCCATGTCCTCCTCTAGGAAGGGACCCAGGGTGGCTGGCACCCCCTGCGCAAAGTCTCCCCCAGCCCCAGCTGTCCTCATGGTGGCCTGGCCCCCACCAGACACTGCAATCCTTGTCGGTGCTGACAATTGAATATTTCCATTTGCTCGGCATCTTCAATTAGCTCTGTCTTCAGCCGGGTAGACGTGCAAAGCCTCTTTTCCAGAAGCAAGGATTCCATCTCTGAGTGACACTGGCAGGTGTGTGAGTCAGAGTGAACGTCGCCCAGCACCTCGACACCAGTGCTCCGAGGCACCTATCAACTGTCTGCCTGGCTCTCCGCTGTCTTCCTGCCAGTATGCGAGCGACGGAGAGTGGGAGGGGGTGGCTCTGAACGCACGGCTGGCTCACTCTGGAAGGTGGGCATTACATGGACTCATGAGAATTTCGAAAGGGACCAGGGAACCACCGGTTTCCCCGCATCCGCTAGTCAACTGCCATCAGAGGGACACACTGGACTAGGCCTCACTGTGTGCTCCTGCACCCTCCGTGCTGAGCCTCACAGACACTGTCCCGGCCTGGTCTCCTCAGGCCAGTGATGGAAATGGCTATTCAGCTGAAATAATCTCTTCCCCGAAAAAGGGTTTTCCTGCGCTGAGCTCAACTTCCTTACTAGAGAGCTGCTCCTCAAAGAGCCAGAAGGGGTGACCACTGCACCTCTGGGGCCCAAATCTTTAACTCCTC
Organism: Mormoops blainvillei; assembly: GCA_004026545.1. Taxonomy (NCBI): domain Eukaryota; kingdom Metazoa; phylum Chordata; class Mammalia; order Chiroptera; family Mormoopidae; genus Mormoops; species Mormoops blainvillei. The sequence continues at coordinate 9,987 of PVJD01005979.1, forward strand.
AGGCGAACAGCACAGCAGTGAGACGCCACGGCGTGGGCACCGCTACGCTCTGTACCGCTCTGGGGGTGACGCCTAGCACTCTCCTTTGGCTTCTTCAACACAAGTCAGAGGGCACTGAAAAAGAACCTATCCGAAGTCAGAGGATGTGGGTGGGGGCGAGAATAAGTTAAAGTTAAAATAATTCATCTGTGTACAGCTCACCAAGGAGTCAGTTACAGCATGCCCCCAGCGGAGGTTCCCCAAGGCTGGAACCAGAGTACGCAGTGAGTAGGGATTTATCACTAGACAAAGTGTGGGGGGAAAGGACTTCAGAGGAAGGAGACCTTGACCCTTTCCACCTGCACCACAGGGACCTGAGGTCAAGTACATGTCGCAGGATTCCCTTGTTTTGCTACAACTGACTCCTTAATGAAAGTTTAGGGTGCTCTCCGGAGCGATGCCTGTCTGCTCACCGAGGCCCAGACCAGCTGGCTCCCCCCCCCCCCATGGTGCCCTGTGTCCGCAGCAACTAACCAGCTTGCCCAGCCCAGCCCAGCCCAGCCCGGCCCGGCCCAGGTGTGTAGGGCACTTCCCCCGCTCCGGGGGGAGGGCGGAGGGCAGGAGAGCCAGCACCCGCCCCCAGCTGTGTGAGAGAAAGCTGAGACGACTAAGCAGACCCAGGGGGGCCATCCGCTGAGGACCAGGTGATCGGGAAGGGCTAATGTGTGTGGTACCGATACCCCGTTCACACCATGGGGCAGGCCGTCGTGCTGACAGGGCCAGGGCTGGGCTGCGGGTGGCAGGACAGGGAGATGAAGGGCAACGCAGAGTCAGCGAAGGCTTGAGTCCTCTATGGTTTCCCTCTGCTGGCCCAGAGGTCCCCGTCCATCCAGAGCAGCTGACCAGTGCGCCGGTTAAGCAGGAACGTCTAGATGGCTTTAGCTCCAAGAAAGCGAATGTCATGCTGGCACTCCTTGGTCACCCTGCTCCCCCGGGCGAAGAGTCACGGGATTTACTACTAAAATGTAAGTCACATAAATCCTGTTTGGGGCACCTTATCAAAAGGGCGGAAGGAAACACAGAACAACCAGGGCCCTTGCCTACTTTCACCCACGTACACCCACGTACCCACACAAACACCGCAGCCATCCAGGGACATGATCATGCTTCTGTTGGCATGTGGGTCCTTGGAGACGCCTGAGCTGAGACACAAAGTGGAAGCAGAGCAGGCGGGAAGCACAGGTCCCGCCACAGACTTGGAGATCGACCCTGCGCTGTTCCTGCTTCTGTGCGTACACGCACCACATCGGCGGCCCTACGTCACCGTCGGGCAACTGGGGCACATCCTTCCTAGGGGATTTTGGGGCAGCTGATTCTTGCAACAGGATTACTGGTTCTGAGGTCTGTCTGGGTCTTAGTTTTAATGCACAGCTTTTCATGCTTTCTGGGCTAATCCCCCCCTGCCCCGAAATACATTAGGCAAAAAAAGAGAAACCCAAATCTGCCACTTGGTTTTTTTGTTTTTGGGTTTTTTTTTTGCTTTAACCTTTGTGCAGTTCCCTGAAACTTGTTCATTCAGAAACAACCTACGCTCTGAAATATTTAATTGAAAAATAACAACAATGCACCCACACAAAACACTTGTTTTCCTTTATCCGACATGGGAGCTTCCCCTTATGTCGGCCTCCGACCTGGCTTCTGCACCGTCCTGTTCCATCCTGCACTGTCCTGTGGCTGCAGGGGGCGAGGATGCAGGGAGGAGGCTACACTAATACAACTGTCACGAATTCATCGGATAGCGCATTCTCAATTTCATACAAACAGACACTGGCACCCTCCACCCACTGTTGAGCACAAAAAAGGAACGGTTAAACTGTTAATGAGTAATTCATTTGAGGCACAATTAAATATGAAAATACATAGAAACAGAGATTCAAGATTAAAACCAAATAAAGGTATCATGGAAATAACAGGATTAAGGTTTTCCACCCAGCAAGATTTCAGCATAACGCTGTGCTACAGAGAGAGAAATGAGAAGGTGCTCAGCCTGTTCCGATCCCAAAGGAGGTCCCGGACGAGAGGGCAGCGTCTCTAAGGGCAGAAGGACCCTACATGGCAAGGCCCATGGGTATGGGGGTGGGGAATGATTAGTTCGGGTTTAAAATTTAGTCTAATCATAAGCCTCGAGCTGACCTTCTACGGGACAAATGCAAAACTGGTTCTGAAGACAAACCCCACAGACGTTTCCAATGGTCTATGGGAATGGTTGCATCCCCAGAAGACATGCTTTGGCTGTAAGGAGTCTACTTGGAAGGCTCCCTCTTTTTCAGGTGGACTTTATTAAAAAGAGAGAGAGAGCTCTTTACTTTCCAGTCACACAACATACGTGGGTGAAACAACTTGTACATAAAGATACTAAGGGCGTGTGCACTGGGGAGTCGAGCAGCCCCAGTGCTGAGGGGAGCATCTGTCCACGGATGCGTGCTTTCAAAGAAGGGGCGGTCAGGCCAAACCTCACTTCCTCTTGCCGATGCTGTGAATTCATTCCAGAGCTATAAATGCTAAGCCAAAGAGAGGTTTTCCGTTTGTATCTGCACATATTTGCTTTTTGAAAAACCAGGAGGGACAACAATAACCAGCTAAGATGATCAACAGGCCCAGGTAGACTCCAAAGGTCAAAGCAAGAAAAGGTGTCAGTGTCGGGGGAAGGTCTGTCCCTGCCAGGGCTGTAGTGAGGACAACGCCCCCGGGAGCCAGCCTGGTGAGCTGGGGGCGCCGGTCACTCAGACAGCAACAGGGTTCATTCTCTTGCCATGAAAGGCAGATTTCATCTTTCCATAGGAAAAGAAGTTACAGCAAGTATCATACAAGCAAAACCGAACAAAGGGCACTGGACAACAGAGAAGGAAGGACCTACCACAGCCACAGCACCACATCGGCACCTGTGGTTTCCTCCCACCCTGTCAAGGCTCTTCGAGGAGGTGTTTCGGCCTATTTTTCTCTAAACTTGAGCCCTGCCTAGAGGCCTTTGGACTCCGGCTGTGACAGAGGTCTGTGTGGCACTGTCCTTTTGGAGTACAGGGATGGGAGTGAGGGGGAAATCCGAATAAATCTTTTTTAAAGCATATCCAGTCTTTCCCAGGGCATATTCTAAAGAAACCCCAAATGCCTGTTTCCACAGCTCTGACCACCGAGATGAGGGGTTGGGGGTCAGGCAGGCACAGGACGGCCCTGCTGTCACCACAGCCGGCTGTCCCTCCACCCCGCAAATGATCATGGCTCCAGAGAGAGAGAGAGAGAGAGAGAGAGAGAGAGAGAGAGAGAGAGAGAGAGAGAGAGAGAGTGTAGGCAGGGGCAGGTGCTGAAGAGGGAGGTAAGAACTAAATACAGGTTTGGAATTACAATGGAGAGAATACTCTGAGAGACCGGACTCTCCCCACCCCACCATCTGCAACTTGGTATTTGTCTTGAGTAAGAAAAAGGTTCTTACTTTTTTTAAAAATAATTTTTTCTTTTTCACAGAGCCAGTCTCACCTAAAACAGAACCCACGTAGCCAACGCAGCATTCCCCGAGAGTGACGTTGCCTGCAGTTCACTGTACTCAGCGTGTAGACTGATGGAACTGATGGCCAAACTGGGAAGGAGACCTGATCCTGGAAACCTCATCTGTGAGCAATGGTCCTCTGAGAGTCCCTACCTGTTGCCTCCAACTCACCTTTAGAATGTCACCTGGCGCTCTAATGCCCAGGTTAGGGTGTGTGGGGTCCTAGCAGCAGAGGTGGCCAGCCGTGCCCGAGTACCTGCAGCCCCACCACAAAGCCTTCTGTGAAAACCTCCACCCGTGATGGTCTCTCCCATGCCAGGCACCTAGAGCTCTTCCTACCGTGACCTGGAGCCTACCTTGAGTTATCCTCTGATCATCCCTTGTGTATACATAGGGTCTTCCCACAGAGGTGGCCAACCCTGTGGGTAGGGACACTCAATCCTCTCCACAGTCCCTGTAGGAAGCCAGTGTACACTCATCTTCTGGAAGAATGTTTCGCTTCTAACAAGCCCGCCTTATTTGCATTCTGGGAAAAGAAGGGATGCTTTGCCAGTGAACTGGCAAAATTCTTAGTTTGGGAAGAACGCTCGGAAGAAGCAGAAGACACATTAAGAACCACAGGTGGCCACGCCTTCTGACACAGAGAGTCACTGCTTCAGGTTTCTGAGTGGAGGAGCCAGAAAGAGCTTCTTTTTGTTTGGTGAACTGCCACTGAGAGCTGGCACTGAACAAAGACAGTGACCCTAACTGGTTGCCAAGATCTGATCAAGAGCCTGCTTTAATCGAGGGTTTCCTGGTCCTCAGAAATGGACTTTTAAGGATGTTCCATTGATTCCTAGGTAAACTTCTAGAACCCATCACATGATTCAACCACAGGGGCCTCCTTGGGGTTAGGTCAGGCTTGACATTTCCACATAACGGGGTCTAGTCTGTAACACTGGCTCCAAAGGCAAAAGAAGCTCTGGCCTTCTTAGTCTCCAGGGGGACTTAGGGATCTTACAAACAGACACACTTCTGAGCAGTTTGTAAACTCACCTAAATATGTTATCAAGGTGCTAAGAACTTGTTTGGGTAGAGTCTGAGATCCATCTCAAACAGAAAAGCCGCATGTTTAAAATGACTGCTGGCAGCATACTATGGGTTCCACCATGTCCCACTACAAGAAAACAGGGCTTCTTGGAAAAATGGCTGACACCTGGTCTGCGGCAGGAAAGAGACACAACGAATGAGCCCAAAGTGCCTTTTCATATCAGAAAATGAGGATCCTGCCAAAGTCTACTAGCTTCACGTCAAAAGGACTCGGCTCCTACTGGCCAAAGACGGGACATTTTAAGTGCCTATAATTACATTAAATTGAAACACATCAGATAGGATTGGACCCAATAGTTAGAGTGGCATTTTACAAATATTGAAAATGACCGGTCTCCTTCGGGAAGTGTTAGGGAACTCGTTCTTTGAAAACTGACAAAAGAAAAGAAGCAGGTGATTGCTCTGCCAGTCCTATAGGAAGTACCACTGAAGTAGCTAAGTGACTGATAATGTTTCTCATGTTTATTGAAGATAAAGAGAAAGGGTAAAATTATATCCCTATTTTTCAGCCTCTAATGAATGAATTCATCTAAACAATAATTATCAATGGTCTGATATCAGAAAAAGGAACCACCAGATGCAGTGAATCACCTGATGGTGGTACGACACTCCACTTAGAAGTAATCTCACCCCCCAAACCAGTGTTCCTTCATTCCGAATCTCCTCAAGCCTCCAGGGCAGCAGTGCTCAACTAGTGCAGCAACTGTGGTCACATGGGGACACTTGGCAATGTCTGGAGACATATTTGATGGCAGTGACTGTGACCGTGTGTATGTGTGCAGAGCCCAAGGATGCTGCTAAACATCCTACAATGCACAGGATAGCCTCCACAGGAAGGAATTTTCTGGCCCAAAACATCAGGTGCCCAGGCTGTAAAACCCTGCTGTAGCTCTTAGCTACTAATGTGTCAAAAATCCAAGGGATAGAGAAACAGTTTAAATGACCACACAAGAGGAATCAGAATTCAAACTCTGGTAAATTACAGAACAAACAACCCAATCTTTTCAGCAGCAGCAGCAGCAAGAAAAAAAGACAGAGGTGGATAGATAATTATGGAAGAAAACCTATAGATTAGGATGACACACCAATCAATTTCACTGTAGGAAGCTTATTTCCTGGCTCGAAAAACAAATAGTTAAAAAAAACAACAAAACTATAAGCAACTGGGGAAAAGCAAACACTGATGAATTACTGAGGAATTATGTTTTTTAATGTGTTACTGGTACTGCGGCTGTGCTTTTTAAAAAAAGAGTTTCTACATTTTTGAGATACAGAAGAAATTATATGAGTATCTGGGGGTTTGCTCCAAAATCCTTGTTACTGGAGGGTGGAATGTGGTAGGAAGTGAGAGGACTACAGATGAAACAAGTCTGGCCAGCATTTGATGATAACTGGGTGAAAGGTAACGGGAGTTTAGTATTCTGTTCTTTGCAGTATATTGAAATGTACTATAATAAAAAGTTTTAATAATTAGAAAACAATGGTGGCAAAATATACCAGACTAACTGTACCAGAAGCAGGGTATGCTCTTTAACAATAAGAACAGAGCCTGTGACCCGGAACTCCACGTGACACCGGGTTCTGAGGAGACCATATGGGGACATACGCTAGACCTGAAGTCACTGAAGTTTCACTTCCCTCTCGAACACGAGTTAAATCTGGCTTTCCACCGGAGTAAGTGCTGCACAGTGGTTAAAGCTGATGCTCAAACAACATGATAAAGCACAGCAGGCCAATTTAGCTTGTCTTCTGGTGTGTGCCTGGTTTGGGTTGGGGGGGGGTTTGTGTGGGGAGGGGTGCGGGGTCACCACCCTTCTGACCCCTGTAGGCAATTAACTCATACTTCCAAGCAGGAGGCGCCATTATCTTTAACTCAGCAGGCATAACTGTACATAATTAGAGGTCATAATTACGGCTCTCTTTTTAAAATGTGACCACAGTATCCTAACTGACCTCTTGTGGCAGTGCTGCCTACATGCTGGGAAGTACATAAAAGGTGGGGACAGACCCTATGCATCAGCGGCCAGTGATGGGCAGCAGAGCCCCTCCGCGGTCTTTGAGGTCAGGAGTCCACGCTTATTCCCCGAAGAACTTCGATCTGTTTGGGGTTTAGTAATTACCATTTTTCACTGGGAAACATTTTCCTTCTTTAAACAGACACAGACCAGCCAGGACTTCGCACGGTCTTTTGGGCCACAGCAAAAGGCAAAAGCGGCCACTCAGACTAATGGGCCAGCAGTCAGGTGCATCTACTGTCTAATTACCCATGCAATCACAAAGTTGGAAAGATCAATTCCTGATCATTTTTCCACTTTAGTGTTCGCAAAGTTGCTACAGAGCTTCTACTTCATTTTTAAAATTCTGATTTATTGTTATTTTATGACACCTCATCATCAGCCTCACCTAGCAGTATTTCTACCTTACATAGTCTAAATCATTGCGTGGCATGAATAATTTTGCTGGGAAAGAAAACCTGACTGGATTTGCACATAGCCAGGCTGCTCTGAGTTCTAAGCACAGAATAACAGAATGTTCAGGTTATAAGAGACCCTGGGAAATCACCTAATAGAGGAAATGCCTTCGGCAGGTCCAGATAAAGAGGAAGCAAATGCAGTGGCAGAAAATGATGAGACGAAGAAGTCCTGAAACAGCTGATGATCACCTTGTGGTTGGACCTTACTTGGGGGCCACGTCAGTTCCAGTTCTGCTTCCAACACGAAGCCCAAGCAGCTCACCTGTCTCTCCAATCCCTCCCCTAAGGAGCTTCTGCCTCCGCACCTCTCCCCAGCAACCATTACATACCCTGGACAGACAGTATTTTAAAGCCCCAGCCAATGCTTAGAGCACGGGAAAGAGATGTTGCAGCACCAGCTGGTATCTTCCTGGCTGAAAGGAGGGACTGAAAATTCCAAAGCTTGATGAAAGTAGTTTCAAACGGATGAGACAATGTCAAGTCACAACATTTACCCAGCCACTGACGACTCCCTCTCGGAGGCATGAGCGTCGAATAAACAGCCCTGAGAAATGTACTGCCGCTGTTGGTTTTTACCAGTGCGCTTTTCATGAACTGAACAGCCTGGGAGTGAATGGTGGTTCTCTGGATTTGTAAAAGCTCCTCTATTCAGAAAAGAAAAACTTGACGACTCTTCAGAGGTGTCCAAAGCTAGAGTTTAAATAAAAGAATAATTGCCTTCCTGCTTTCATAGGCATGTCACTACGAAGAAATGCTACTTTACTACTACTTTCTTTCAGTTCAGTAAAAGAAGTCAAAGGAAGCAGTCCCAAACACAGCACAGCAAAGGCATTTAATTGAAATCAAGTCATTTGCATCTCAATGTAAAGTCACTGCACGATACACTACTGTGAATGCATTCGCACAGTTCATTTGACTATGGCAAGAAACAAGGGGGGATGTTTCAGTGGCAAATTCTTCAAGTTCAAACTATTTATTGGAAGATTTCATGAAGTTACTTTGTTCAGGAACTCCAACTCCATGCTTCACAGGCATTTTGCAGAACACATGCCTGTGTGTCACAGCTCCGGGACCGGGCCTGACGCCGCCCCCGGCTAGCGGACAGCTGTCTCTCAGACATCCTAGCAGAGGTAAAGGCTTGGCTGCCTAGAGCTTTGCTTTACTGCTCAGTAAGTCGAGGTCTGCCGTATTTATCCCTAAGTGCTATCTGCTGTATTAATTTACACACATAAGCCACTAATTAAATACCATCGTTTCAAATCTCAATTAAATCTTGGTTCTGGACGGCACGTGTCATTTAGCTCTTTGTTGGCCATCGCAGCCAGGCAGCCTCAGCACCTGGTAGCGGGAAGGTTTAGAAACGGGGTGGGGGCGGGGAGCTATTGGGCCAACCCCTTTCTGGCTCTTCATCAGATGGCCGTTCATCAGACACGTTCATCAGGCGGAACAGGTTTAAAAGCAAAACATTCCTTCCCCTGCCTAAACTCCTGGCATCTGGTGAGCAGCAAACCTGCTCCCTCCATTTTGCTTCATTTTATTCTCAAAAGAAACTCTACAGTTTGGATGACAGAACACAGCTAATTTTTACATTTCTTCACGTTCTCCGGCTGCCTATTTTCTCCATCTCAGCACTTACAATAGCTAATGAATCCAAAATGGAGTTAATTTTATTGATCCCATGTCCCATGACATTGTTAATTTATCCAACTCTTTATTTTGTTATCTTTCATCTGGACTATCCCGCGTCCCACCAAGCCAGCTGAGGTCACTCCACATGTTTCTCTCTCTGCTGTTTTCAGAGCTGGAAGGATGAGAACCCAAACTCAAAGCAATTTTGGAGATTAAGCTTCCCAAGTAAATTCATTTTTTATCACAATCTTCGTGTGCCAAAGTGGCCCAGTCGTCCTGGTCATGTTTATTAACTAAAGGTGATAGGAAAGACCCTAATCAGAGCTTCAGTGTGTGCAGCTGCACAAGTCAATTCTCTCCCCGGATGTGGACAAAAGGTTCTCACCTCCAGCCTCCGAATCTCATTAGTGCCCTGGGACCCAATCAGCAGCACCTTGGTTCCTTGATGGCCACCAACAAAAGCAGTTTGTGAGCAAGGAAAGAGTGGCACACACTGAAGACAGAGAATGAAACCACCCTGGAGGGAGGGCGGGCGTAGGTGGTCCGTCTGCAGGGTGGTTTATATGGAGCCTGCAGAAAGCGCCCACAGACACTGGGATTTTGTGCATACTTCTGGAGAAAGTCCATAGCATTTATCCACCTTTCTTAGGGGTGGATTATACAGAAGAGGGTGAGAGTCACTGGCTTTATACTCACTTATCAGAGACTGAGTCTCACTAGATAGTGCGTCATTAGGACAGGACTAAATGCCCTCCTGTTGCTGAAAGAAAGCTTCATTCTGTTAAGAATTGAATGTCTGCATGCCCCTGTGATTCGTATGTTGAAGTCATAACCCTGCAATGTGACGGTATTGAAGACAGGGCCTTTGGGAAGGAGTTAGAGTTAGATTAGGACATGCAGGTAGGGCCCTAATGATGGGATTAGTGGCTTTATAAGAACTGGGAGACAGAGACAGAGAGAGACAGAGAGACAGAGAGAGAGAGGGAGAGACAGAGAGACAGAGATGGGGGGAGAGCGAGGGAGAGAGAGAGACAGGGAGAGACAGAGAGAGAGGGAGAGAGGGAGAGACAGAGAGACAGAGAGAGAGAGGGAGAGAGAGACAGACAGAGAGAGAGAGAGAGATGGAGAGAGAGGAAGGGAGGGAGGGAGGGAGGGGGAGAGAGAGAGAGAGAGAGAGAGAGAGAGAGAGAGAGAGAGAGAGAGATATCTCCCTTTCCCTCTCCCCCATGTGAACATAAAGGCCACAGAAGGACACAGGAAAAAGGTAGCAATCTACAAGCCAGGAAGCAAGCTCTCATTAGAGACCAAACCCTATTGAACCTTGATCTTGAACTTTCTAGCCTTCAGACTAAGACAACATATCATGGTATTGTATTCTGGCAGCCAGGGCAGACTACAACATATTCCTTGGGGGGTGTCGTGTTATCAGAATTCAACAATTCACAAACATTGTGTGCAGTGGACAGTGTACATTGTTCAGCCTATATTCATTCCACCACCTTTGTAGCTGGAGAGGTTGGGGTGCTAAAAAAATAAAGGAAACCCAACAACAACACCCCCCTGCCCCACCAAAACCAAAACCAAAAAAAAAAAAAAAAAAAAAAGCCCTTCATTTCCAGACTCTCTTGCAGCTATGATTCTGGGTGTGAATTCATTCTGCTAATTAGATGCATTCAGGTTGATTGAAGGCATAGGTGAGGCAAGGCCCCCCTTTGGCTGTTTGGATGGGCACATAGGGATTTGGAAGCACTGGGTTTTCTGCTCTGGTGTTCTCATGTCCATTTTCCAGTGCCCTTCCAGGATGTCAGTGTCAGGTACAAGAGTAGCAATGTCTCTGGGTCACAGACATGGGGCATGTTTCTGACCTTATAGTTTCAGTGACTGTGGCCTCTCTGGTAGTTGGCTCTATAGGATTCTGGAAATGATTCCTGAAGCACCAAACTGAATTCTTCTCCTTTGGACTGTCCAACCATTTTGTAAGCCCTTAATTCCCTAGGTGACCTCTCTTTCTACTTCATCCACTTAGAACACTTGCCCTTCCCTTCTCTTTATCCTAGAGCACAGAACCAGGACATCACTGAAGAGAGCAGTTTGCTTCCAGTAGGGCAATGGAGGAATAGCTCAGTTTGTTAAATTAGAACCTGTTTAAAGAAGTTGTGTTCTGTAGCTGTTCTGTTTTTAAAGAGATAAACCAAAAAGCTCAGATTTTTTAAAAAAATGAACACAATTTCAAGAAGATATTCAATAATGAAGCAAATTTCTACAGTTTTATGAGGCTGGTAGAGGGAGGGGAAATCTTACTTTTTCTCTGGGCACATAAGTGCCTCTTGGGCATGTTCTTGGCTACCAAGCTAAATCACTCAGCATCCTCTGTGTGCACAGTTTCTTCTGAGGGGTAAATACAGATTCTCTGCATGTGTCACTGAATTCATTATTTCTCACCCCTCTCCTATAAGGCTGTGACAAATCACCCTTATCCTCAAGAGTCAGGCACTTCACTGGCACATGTACTTGTACTAGAAATGAGAGCTGTGAGTACCAGCACATTTCTCTCTTTGCCTTTGCTGCTAGGAAACTCAATGCTGGGCTTTGAATCAATCACTGTCATTTTCTTAGGCTGCAGTCTTGAAGCACAACCCCTCACAGTGCCTCTCTGTCCCTTTCCGCCTCACACGGTCACTTTTTAAAAATTCCTATAGGAAGAATGGCAAATATTGGGGTTTTTGGGCTTTTATCAGTATATATCAGCTCATTTTATTTATTTATTTATTTTTGGAGAGAGAGAGAGAGAAGTAGGTAAATAAAATAAAACATTTACTTAGGGCAGGTCATGGGTCTGAGGACACGGCCCTCCCAGCTCACCGAAGCGGGGAGCATTGAAGAGGAATACGGTCTGAGGACATGGTCCTTCCCTTTTGTTCTGTGGGGACAAGAAGATTGCCACCCAGAGGAAATCTGACAATTGTGTTTCTAGAAAAAGGCACGTAATACCTAAATTGGGGCACCGTTGCTCAAGGGCATACCTAATAATTTATTAGGTTCTTGTTTCCTCTAAGTTTCCTCCTCACTTTGACAGTATCAAAGATGATGATACTCTCATTGTACTCTGTTAACTTACGGGTCTTTCCTTGATAAGCTTTCTCATGGATCCTTGAAGACTGAAATCACAAAGTCTCTTGGGACAACATGCAAGCAAGAGAGTGGCGGGACATTCTCGATGAATTTAGAAAAGTCCCTGAGATGATCCAATAAATCAGTGTACCCTCTCAACTTAGATGCTGTACCCTCTTTTTCTTACCTAGCAACTAGTCTCAGGCAGGTTACTTAGCACAAACAGCTTCTGTCTCCCTGTCTATTAAATGAGAGAGTTTCTTCACCTGTAAAATCAGGGCATTAAACTAAAGTGCTAAAGCCAATTCTAATCCTGCTGAAGCACGTTCAATCTGATGCACTCATCCGAGGCTGAGGCCAGACTAGGTTTGTCGCCGAAGTACCCGAGCCCAGGGCCCCGCCCCCTCTGCCCTGCAGCTGGCCCAACTGGCTGCCCTTCCCAGGCTGGACACCAAGGGCCGCCCATGCTGGGCCTGCCCATGCTGGGCCTTCTTGTTCAGTTAATCTCTTCACATCTATTTGCTTTGCTGCCCCGACAACTCAACAGCAAACAAAGGTCTGGGCTTTATGCCCCCGGCTCCAAACTAGGAACCTGCCTGTTTTGTTTGCTTTGGGGCACAAGCGAGGAGCAAACAGCAGCTTTTGTGAGTCAAGTTGGTGATATTCTTCACTCGATTAAGGCTGTGAAAAGACGGAGGGATGCCAAGGGCCCTCTCCAGGGTGGGCACTTCATTCCTGCTGAGTCCCCTGCCACAGTCCCTCTCACTGGATTCCCCCCCAAGGTGTCTCAACTTTGATGGGAACTCACCGTATCTTCTGAATTTTGTTATTTATTTTCTCAGCCCAGTAGGGACCAAGTACTGCAAACACCTTCTATCTAAGCAAAGTATTTCAAAAGAAAAAACACAGGCTACAAGCGGCACATCTGAAGTAACACGATTCCATTTTCTGATCGTATCAGAGGGCCAGACCCTGCCTGTGATTGTAAAACTCTTTATCAGGGAAGGTGAGGCAAGCCAAGCCCTTTACAAAAGCAAGAGAATTAAAAGAATTTACCTCCAGATGGTTGAATTAAAAACAAGGAAGTAAGTAAGGCAAGGGCAGTGTCTCCTGCGGAAAATTATTTCGCAAGTCCTCTAAACCAGATCTAAACAGGACTGGTGGGTTAATTATGTAATTAAAGTGCAGTCAGCAATGGGCAGGGTCTTCCATCTTTCAAAATCCAAACTAGTTATTCCAGCTTTCATTGGGTACAGTTTAGAGATTCTGTTTAGGGAAGGCGCCCAATTTTTCTTGTCTGGGTTAGAATTTTTTTTTAAAAGTGCCGCTTTGCAAATCTGGCTTCTTGTCTGGAGGATAAAATAATCACAACCCCCTCTTCCTGCCTCAAATACCTTTTTGCTTCAATTCTTCAGAGTTAGGAGGAATATATATATATATATATATATATATATATTTTTTTTTTTTTTTTTTTGGCAGAAAGCCAAAGTAATACCCCAGCAAGCTCTCTGACTTCTTTTCAGGGACACGTACTGTTTCATGTTTGATTTTCAAAAGCGGAACAATTTTCACATCACTATATAAAGGGCTCCCACTATTTAAAATGCCATTTCTAAATTAATATTGTACCCCCAAGGCAGCATGCGTCTGACCACACTGAGTTCTATCCATTTAATAAGGCAAAAAAGTTCGTGCTCAAGAACTTAGTGAAAGTGACAGGAAAAACTTTCAGCCTAGAACACGAAGTTAAAATCAGTTGTTTTGGGCAGCTTGGTTTTGTTTCTTCGTAGGGCATGCCCACAGCTGTTTATCCCTGTCGACCCAAATGCAGAAGGAAATGGCTTCTTGGTGCCACTTCAATGGTATGGCTGTCAAGAGAATTTGTGGGACCGAGAGACCTATAGTGAGTGGCATTCAGTACATGTGTCTAGCGGTGGTGGAGAGACAGCTGAAGAATCTGATGACTTGCTGTCTTAAAATTTTAACAGCGGAGCAGATGCTGATGGAATAAGAACAAAGCTTTCTGTATCGAAAACTCTTCGTTTCACCTTAAATATAGACCAGGATCTTCTTAATAAAGCAACCTGAGTACCCCTGACAGAATTTATTAACTTGCTGAGAGGCCTGCCTGCCTCTTCCTGTCAAAAGTCAGAGGGGAGACAGGGCACGTTTTTGCCAACGAGCAAAGCGATTAAGTGAGCAGCCCGGAAAATGGCCGGGCTGGGCCACTGGGGGCAAGTCAGTTGATAGGACCGTTGGGCATTCACATGACTTAGTGAGCGGACAAACACACAAGCAGAGTTTGTATGGGGGTGGGGGATGGTAGGGTAGGGAGGAGTAACACTTGAGTGAGAAAAGGCATCACTGGATATGAACTTTCTGTCCTCGGTGCTAGGTCAAAAATCTTCAAAGCCCCCCTAACTTTGCCTAAGGCAGAATAATCTCCAGGGAGAGGTCAAGGAGGGAACATGTCTAGGCAGATAAGGGGTTTCAAGCAACTGTATCACAAATGCATTAGGATGCATGCCGGTCACCGGTCACACCACTAACCCTGGCTCACCCACGGAAGCCAGAGCCCATGGAACAGCTGCCAGCCATCACTTAAGTGAAACGAGGTATAATGACCCCAAATTTCACCACACACCAACTGACATAAACAAGAGTTAAGTTCCTACGGCATCTTATCAATGTTACAGTGAAGCAGGTCTCCTGGCTAAACCGCTGTCCACATGGGACCGGTCTCAAGAACTCCTTCCCCGCTAAGCCTCTGCCAGCTCTTCTCCATCCCACAAGCTGGGGTCCGACCGTCCCGCCTGGCTCTCCAAGCCCAATGGCTCGCCGCTCTCCCTGGAGCCATCCCATCCCTCCAGCCAGCCTCTCACTGACCTCGGCCAGCCCTGGCTCTCCTCGTGGCCACTTCACCTCATGTCACCAGCAATCTGGACTCCTTCCCCCATCCGTTCCTCCTGAGGAAGCTGTTCCCGCCCCTTAATGGAAATCCGACGTCTACACATCATTCCTGTTCTGCGGAATTGTCATCAAAACTCTTCCCGGTGAAGAGATGACTGCTGCCCTAGCCATAGTCCACCTTCACGACCCTACGCCAAAGGCCAGCGGCTCCTGGACGGCAAGGGGTGTTGCATTAGCACCCCCCGAGACTCTCTATCTGCCCTTCCCCAGACCGAACACATGTTGGCTGATTTTACGAGAACACCTGAGCAAACGGGATGTATAAGTCCTGAAAACTGTTCAAAGAAGGAGCAGGTGTCTTAGGGAAAGGCTAAGAGGGTAAGACCTCAAAATGCTTTTGTGTGGTACTTGTCTCCCTTACCCCCAATTACTGGTGAGAAGGGCACCAGAAGGTGAGTGTCTGTAGCCAGACATATCTGGGATCAAATTTACAATTCGGTTGCCGTGTGACTTTGGGCAAGTCACTTCACCTTTCTGAGCCTGTTTCCTTTCCAAAGAGAACCAGGCACTCTACTTCATAGGGTGGTTGTCAAGAATTACATTAAAAAAAAAAATCAGAAAATAAAAACTATATTTTTAAAAAAAGGTTTTGGGGCTGGTTGCTTTAGAAATGCTAGTTTCCTACTCCCGCCAATCAGCCCCAACAAACGAGGAAAGAAAATGGACCAAGTCCGGCCCCATAAGCTTTGCAGTGGCCTGTGTCCCCTTCCCGGGCAAAGCCCTCTGTTGCGGAGCCCACAGCATCGCTGCCGGGCCTCGCTCGCTGCGCCGGTGGCTCCCCGAGGTGCCGATGCACTCAGGCAAAATGAAGCTAACATCTGTATTCTATTTGCTAACGAGCAATCATCATTTGTACCTTTCTCCAGCCTGGGACTCAGCTGCCTGGAATGCTAATGCCATTGGAAGCTGGAGTCTTCTTTGCAAAACACACACTCATTTAGCAAAACCCTATTTAACTCATTGACATTTGTACGGTTCCTGGGATTCTTTGGCAATACACACACGGCCGGTTATGAAGCTCTGGGTTCCCCTCTACCCCACCCCTCCATGCTTACATATCTGGGTGTGTGAGTGGGCAGTGGGGGCCGGGTGACTCGACTGGTCCTAGCCTTGGCCTTTTCAACTAACTCACGGTGTACAATTGGCCGAGTCAGTCAGGGCATCTTTCTTTTTTAACTTAATTTTTAACCACGTGCCCAGTACAAGAATACAGTAGCTTATTTTAAAAGTTAGGCCATCGTAGAAAGGTCACCTGATCCTCTTGCCCTGCCTCTGAAGGTAGCCTTCCTTACCGGCTGGGTGCGTATCTGTCCAGAGCCTTTTCTCTGCAGACTGAGCAGACAAGAATCTGTATCTTTCAAAATTAGACAGTGTTACTGTCGCACGTAAATGGAAACAGACTATACACTGCTTTGCAACTTGTGGTGGGTTGTTTTTTTTTTTTCCTTCATTCAACAGTAAGTCTTGGCCTCTCTACCCATCTGGGGCAAAGACAGATGTAGCTCACGGCTTTTCATTGATGCATAGTTTATTTCAACATTTCCCTGGCCATGGAGATTTATTTAGGTTGTTTCCAATTTGGGGCTTTTATAAAGAAAGCTAAAGCAAACACATGTGGGGCTGCTCTTCCAGCAAATTCATCTCAAAGAAACTTTCTGGGCCTCGCTTTCTGCAAAATGAACGGGTTGAGCTGAACAACGCATTGTGACACCTGGGGCCATGCGCGAAGGCTTCATCTCTACACACAAACTATTCCCAGTCCAGCCCCCAGCTAAGACTCTCCTTAGGCTTCCAAGGTCTTCCATATTCTGAGCTCCTTTCTCCTTACTCTCTGCTTTTATCTGACACATTGTTCCCATGGACCCTGTATCTTTGTAAACTTCCTTTTTCTCTTAAGAAATTCCTGCCTCTGTTTAATACTTGCCAGACATCATCAGAGATGCTCAGAGATTATAACGGGTGTGCGCGTGCATCGTCCTGCAACTGTCAGTCCCACGGGGAAAAGCCTTGTCTGCTTGCCAGCTCCACGTCCCAGGAGCCTGGAACAGCGTACCACACACAGCGGGCTCTCGTCAGTCATCTGCTGAATGGATGACTGCTACTCTGGGCAAGAGCTGGGAGTACATCCTGGGGCAAGCTGACTTACTAATCTCCCTGTGCCTCAGTTTTCTCAACTAGAAAATGCAATAGGAGCATCTCCCTCCCTCATAAGGGATGCTGTGTGGATCAAACAAGTTCATGCACGCAAAGCCCTTAGAACAATGCCGAGTATATAGAAACGGTCAATTAAAATCAGCTGCTGCTAATTAGCTAACCTTATAACTCAGGTGAGTTTGCTATTCCATTTGATCAATGGGATATTGTTCTCAGGAGCACCCCTGAGACTGCTGGGGTGCAGTGCTGAGATCACATGGAGCTAGATATGCCAGAAGCTGTAGGACAGAAGTATGCCAGGCTCCTCACCACTCTCAGTACTAATAATCTATCCATTTTATAATAATGATGCATAATTCCATATTGACAACTTATGGACAGTACTTTTTGTTTTGGGCTGCTTTATTTTGCTTTTTGCAAGGAACACTTTCTTGTTTAGTTTCAGAGCTCCTTCCCCCTCCTTTCTTACCACTACGTTTTTCTTCTTCCTTCTGCACCATGGACCCCAGTGGCTTCTCCCAGGAGGAACCGGTTCTCCGCATGCGTCTGGGGCCTCCCTTGGTAACACAGGCTCTAGAGACAGCTCCAGCACTTACTGTTAGCATGATCTTAGTCAAGACACTCACCCCCTCTGTGCACCAGTTGCCTTATCTGTGAAATGCCCGTGGGGAGGATTTACATGTGCACATGTGGATAAAGCCCTGGTGGAGAGGACCTGCAGGAGCTGTGTCTTCGGGGGCTGTGATGGCTGCGTGCACATCCTGACCCTTTCCACATGACCTAAATTCCCCCCGCGTAGGGTCCAGAATGTGTGCGTTGGTGGAGCAGGAGGAGGGATGCAGCCATGACTGTGGCAACGACAACTGATCGGAACCCAGAGAGTACTTCTGATCTTGGCCCCCTAGGAACCCTCTGGAGTTGGCCCGCGAAGAGGAACTGCCACCCACTGCACGCAAGCACAGGTTTGGAAAGACTGGACCAGCACGCTGGAGGCCCCACCGGAAGCAGCCTGCCCCGAGAACCCTCCGTAAACAGGAGCTGCAGTTTCAAGGGTGTCCAGCCTGCGGCCCACGGGTCACATGCAGCCCAGCATGACCACGAATGCCGCCTAACACCAAATCGTAAATTTACTCAAAACATTAGCAGATTGTTTTTTTTTGTTTTTGTTCGTATTTGTGTATTTAATGTATGGCCCAGGACAACTCTTCTTCCACTGTGGCCCAGAGACGCCAAAAGGTTGGACATCTCTGGATGGTCCTACTGGAAGGGCTGTTCTCTCAAGGTCTAACTGCATATAACAATGACTGTAAAATGACGGAGGGGAAGTAATCCTGATGGTGAGAAGAAACACAAAAATGAACTGCAGAGCTCAACGGGGAAGGTGTTCAAACTCACAAGCTTATGGAGTTGGGCCAGAGGCTGAAAGTGAGTTCAGAGAGGCATGAAAAATATAACCTATTTTTACACCAACAAGCAGCAGAAGCAGTAAGTACAAAATTCTCAAACAAAGGCAGAAGACCGAGTGTGTGATACAAGCCCTAGGGTGGTGTCAGGGCCACCGAGAATCATCACCAAGAGAAAAAAAAATGTGGCGTGGATTTTACTGTTTGACAATAAAGACAGTATTAACCATGATTACTTTGTAATGACTGGTTCTATTCCACAGCGAAGCGACTTCTGCTAGTGTTTCCTCCCTTCTCGGGGATGGTGTTCCATTGCTATGACAACCAGTAACGTTTTGCACACCACAGCGCGCTGTATCATGTATCACGATGGCAGAGAGGAAATGCCATGCAGTACTTAAAAGCCACCTTCTTTTCTCTCTCTTTTAAAGCCTGTTATCATTCTCCATGCTTTATTCACACTGTATTATATATAACCTTCAGTTACAGTCAGATTCATGATATATGTAGCAAAAGCCAGAAAGCCTTGCAAATCCCTTAACATTTTATGACAAATAAGTGATAACCCGACTGTATTATTCTGTTTTTTTCTTCAAGACAGTTACAAAGAACTTGCTTTTACCAACTTCCTCACTGGATCAAGAGTCTTTGTCAGGCTTTTACAAATGTTTGTCTCATGCAGCCCAAACTCACTGGGCCACGTGGCTGGGAAATAAAACATTCCTTGTAACAGAATTCTCCAATACATGATGCATTGCCTCTTGAAATATCTTTTTTTTTCTCCACTTTCAATATTTTAACAAAATTTAAAAATCGTATCGTATACTTCCCCATTACACAATCCTTTCTTGAGGACTTGTCACCATGGAAACCCATTACTGGGCATCGCTGTATGATCCTCTGCAGAGCAGATGTCACTTGTGGAGTAGCTGGCTGGGGGTGGGGGGCTCTGGCCCATCGAAGGGGAGGCCCCAGCGGCCTGTTTTATAGCATTTAGCATTATAGAAAGGGCAAGCACAATCCTATAGAGTTTCAAGGTCTTTGGACTCTCATGGAAAGACATCTACATATATTAAATCTAGAAAACGTGAAAAATCCTTTCTACTGACAGCCAGTGGGTAGGGGGAATGTAAGTAAGCAGGATTCCTCGGGAGACAAGCAGGCACTAGTAGCTGATGCTCCCCAATAGCTTGGGCGGGCCTGTCTGTCCGTCTTTATGAACTTCTTCAGGGGAGGGAACACTGAGAAAGCCTGACCACTGAGCTGCGCTCCGCGTAGCTCCCAGAAGCCTCGGATTGTTCAGACAATTCCAGAGTTGCCAGAAGCTCCTGCTACGTCCTTTCAAGGAGCACCAGGTGGGGAACTGTATCACCGGACAGTCATGGATAGGATGGATGCTGGTGAACGGAAGTTCCCAAAGATCCCTGATGCATAGAAGGTTCTAGAAGGCAAAGGGGAGGGGTGTCCTTCTTTTTCTTTTTGGACAATTTGAGTGAGTCCTTTTAACCCAAAGAAGATTTAGGATAAAGCACAGAAATGTTGAACAATATTAGATCTGTAGAATTAATTTTTTAAAATAAGAAATCAATGCAAATCTATTATTTTAAATATGTTATAATTGAGAAAATCAGCCTGTAAGAATAATGACCAACCTTAAAACATTAACTGAAAAGTGTGGAATTAAATAACCAATTTAGACTGATTTTAAGTCAAAATATCACTATAGTAATATACAGTATAAGAAAACTTAAAAGACCGTAAGGTGTAATATACTTATAAGCTTAATTAGATTTATAAGAATTGCTTAAGTGCTCGGGGCGGCTTGTTTGTTGAGTCAGGCAACTGAGTACTTATAAATTTAATATGTTCGATTTCCTTTACAAATGCAGTTTAAAATGTTTAAGGGAGTTTAATTAACTAAGTTTTTGCAAATCAGACCAAACATTAATAAAAGGCACCCTTAAAAGTGATTGTTAAAAACTGCTAGGCTTATAAATAAAATAATGGGATATCTGAGTAGCTCCTAAAAGCCTAAGGGAAGGTACTATTTTAGATTTTGTAACTTTAATAAAAATTAATTTTAAAAAGTAAATATCAGGATAATCGTTTTTGCTTAAAATGCTTGGAAACTCCACCCTATCTTTTTTAAATTACTGGATCTTCAGTAAAATTTACTCATGCACCTACTATGTGTCAGGTATTGTACTAGGCATGATGGTCTGTCCTGTCTCTTAAAGTTACCTGACAGGGGACATTAAATTATGTTTACAAATGAGTAATGTACTAGAAAACAGGCGGTCACTGGCTGCTGAAGGATAAAGGGATATCAGAATTCCGGGGACGATATCAACAAAGACATTAAACAGGAGTCATATTTGAACAGGATCGAGTCTGTAATTTGTTTTTTAAGGTTTGTAAGATTCCCTTCACACATCTTGAGGTCCTGAGTTTGCCCTACACACATATTCATGCTTCTACTGTCCTGTGAATTGGAAACTCAGGTTTATTTATTTTTTAATCCTCATCCGAGGATAATTTTATTGATTTTGGAGAGGAAGGGGAAGAGAGACAGAGACAGACAGACAGACAGACAGACAGACAGACAATGATGTGAGAAGCATCAACCAGTGGCTTCCTGTACGTATCCTGGGGATTGAACCTGCCACTTAGGTATGTGCCCTACTGGAAATCGAACCACCAATCTGTTGGTGTATGGGATGCCGCGTCAACCAACTGAGCCACCCGGCCAGGGCTGGAAACTCAAGATTTGAAAAGTCTGTTTCAGATTATGTGTAAAGAAAAGGCCCATAGGATGTGAGTGAAAGTCCTTAGGGCTCTTCTATAAAAGGGTTTATTTTATGAAGGTTGTGACATCTTTGCCCAATATTCTTTCCATTTTTTTTGTATGCTTGATTTTTCCTTCTCTACCCACTTCATAGGTGAAGTATCCTACTACCAAAAATGGGTTTATGGTGAACCAATTTTAGGTGCAGAAAGAGAGCAGCTTCACTTCTAAAATTAAATCCAAAGGCAAGGATGCCATTCTACTGAGAAGACAGTAAATTCAAAATGGGGTGAGGGAGGCAGGCTTGCTCTCTGACTGTCACCCTCCCTGGAGACTTTTATTTGCTTGCTAGAGTAATAGACTACCAGGACCACTTTAAATAATTCTTCATTAACTGTTATGGCTGAAGTGTGTCCACTTCCTGCCCCCCCAATTCACATGCTGAAGTCCTACCAGTACCTCAGAACATGGTCTGATTTGGAAATAGCATTGTTGCAGATATAATCAGCTAAGATGATGTCCTACTAGAGTAAGGTGGGCCCCTAATCTAAAACGTGGATGTCCTTATAAACAAGGGACATTTCGACAGACCCAGACACGCACACAGGGGAAATGCCACGTGAAGACGGGAGTGATGTCGCCACAAGCAGCGGGGAGCAAGTTCTGGGGCACGCCCTTCCCCAGAGCCTTCGGGGGCAGCTGACTCTGCCCACACCCTGCCCTCCACCGTCCGGCCTCCAGAACTGGGAGGGAATCGCTGTCTGCTGTGTAAGCCACCCTAGTTTGTGGTACCGTTAAGGTGGCCCTACAAAACTAATATAGTAAAGTGAACTGAGCCAGAAGAAAAAGCAATTCTGGGAATAACCCAGTGAAGCCTGCCACAGACCAACTCACATTCAATTTCAAACGTTTTTACTAAGCCTGAATCAGACTCCAAGTAAAACAAGAATGATCTCAGTCAACATGCTGCTACCCCCCAGCACCCAGGAATGAGGAGTTTTACGTTGTTTTGGGCCTGGTTTCCTCCCATTGGTCCAAACCACTGTTTCGTTTCTCAAAATATAGAGCTAACGTGGCCGCAATAGTGAGATAAACCATAAAACGGTGTTTGCTGCGACCTGGAAAAAATGAACACTTTCCTCTCATTTACTACATCTCCAATAGGACTCCCTCCATGGCTCCGACTCTGTCTAGAAAAAATAACACTGATCAGTTCTTCCCGTCCAGTCACATCAGGTGTCTTCTCATGCGGTACTTTAACTAGCCAATGAACTAATGAAACGCTTGCAGGATATGTCAATCATGTAGGTGTTCAAAGGTTCCAGAATGGCGGTTCTTCCGAGCACGTAAGAGGTGACAGTGGCAAACACCAAGCTGACCCCCTAACAGGTCATGTGCTTGGTATAATCTCCCTTCCTCTGAGTGCAGATGAAACCTGTGACTTGTTTCTAGTAATGAAACATGGCAAAGGTGATGGGCAGTCACTCCTGGGGTTACGTTCTATCACATTAGACTGTGCCACAGCAACTAGAACAAAAGATGCTCTCGCTGGCCTGGAAGTCGGCTGCCATGATTGCAAGGGCCTGTGAGGGGTCACGTGACAGGGACTATGTGGGTCTTTAGCAGCTCGGACTGGACCCCACCTGACAGCTGGCAAGCAAATGGGACCTCCCTCCTTCACCCACAAGGCTCTGAATTCTGGCAGCAACCCTACGAGCCTGAAAATGGACCCAAGCTCCAGAAAGGACCGCAGTCCACAGACATTTGCCGTCTGCCTGGTGAGACCCTGGGCAGGGGACCCAGCTGAGCAGTGAACTCCTGACCCAGGCAACCGTGAGATAATAAACATGTCCTGTTTTACGTGCTGTTTGTGGTAATTTGTTGTGCCACAGAGAAAATTAATACTGTGATGATGATGTCCTTTGAGAGTCTGATGAAAAAAAGGAATCTCTAATTAGAAAAGCTCAGTAAGGCACATGTTTTGAATATGATTTCAAGGATTTGTCTAGGCCTTCTACAACTCATCCACGAGCCTCCAAGATGTTCTTGGACGCCAGGTTATGAACCCTTTTCTTCGTTTCGTCAATAAAATCTACTGCAAAGCTTGGTAATGTCTGACAGACTAACGAGGTCACAGTACATAAGGCTCACCTGCTAGTCAATTTCTACAGTTTGAAATGTGAATTTAAATAATTTGTTTCATTCTTCATCCTGTACTACAGTCATTACTTTAATATTACATCACCTTCGACTTGCTGAGAGAAACAGAAGAGCATCAATTTGAAGAAAAGACAATTTCTTATTTTGTTAGAAAATTGGGATGCATCCTTGCCCAAGTACCCACTGTAATGACACCCCAATTGCAGCAGGGAGATGGGCTGTCAGAGTAAACATTTTGCTGTCTGGGCAGGAACCAGGTGCGACTGACAGCTCAGCAGCAGGAAACCAACTTCCAAGGGCTTTCACAGGCACACACTCTCCCTGGCTGATCCTCTGCCAGTCTTGGGATGGAGGGCCACGTGCACGGCTGTGTACGGGCAGGAAGATGCGAAAGGTCATCCCTCTGTGTGACGCTCACTGAGGTCAATGAGGGATGAATGGAGGCAGGTCGATCAAAGGAGCGAACAGCTACGAGCACAGGCACCGGCTGAACAGAAGGACGTCAAGGGAACTGAAACGGCCCTACTGATGCAGGCGGGAGACCGGCTCGGGAAGGCCTAGTGGCCTGAAGTCTAATCAAAGGAGCTCTTGACTTGGTCTGCCTCTTGCCCCTAGGAGCTCTGCAGAGAGAGAGGATACACCGCCACTATTCGACGCAAAAGGGTATGGCAGCTGACGCCATGAATGCACTGATCCAAAGTAAAGTGTCATGGAAACCAACGCTTCTGTAACATGGAACCTCTGCTGTCCTAGGAAAGCAAGGAGGAAGGCGCATCATATCCCATCCCGTCACCATGTGGTTTGCTAATATGTCTGTGTGCCCTTCCATTCTCTCCAGGGGACCACAAACGCCTCCCCGGCACTTCTGTATCCCAGGCAGGTAACACGATGCCAGGCACAGAGCTCTCTCAAACAATCTGCTGAATGGATGATCTCGTACCTGCTCTGTTTCTTTTCTTTTTTTCTTTTTAAATCCTCACTGCTTTTAGAGAGAGAGGAAGAGATAGAGAGAAACATGGACATGAGGAACATCAAACGGCTGCCTCCCGTATGCTCCCTGAGGATTGAACCTGCAATGGAGGCACGTGCCCTGGCTGTGAACCGAACCCACGAACTTTCAGTCTAAGGGATGATGCTCCAACCAACTGAGCCGTACCGGCTGGGGCCCTGCTCCGTTTCTTTTTCCACCTGCTCATCCCCTGCTAACATCCTCTGCAATGAAGGCCAGCCTGTCTGAGGTCAACTCCAGCTCCGGCCGTACTAATTCTGTGACCTTGCAGAAGTCACTTCACCTCTGTGTGGCTGTCATTTCCCCCAGTGGGGTTAATAATAGCACAGACGGTCTCTGACTTATGTTGGTTCAACTTAATGATTTTTTGGTTTTACAACGGTGAGAAGGTGATATGCACTCAGTAGATACCAGACTTCAAATTTGCATTTTGATCTTCTCCCAGGCTAGCACCATGAGGGTCAATGGTCTCTCGTGACGCTGGGCAATGGCAGTGACATGATTTTGCCCAACTGTAGGCTACGGTAAGTGTTCTGAGCACTTTAAGGTAGGCTAGGCTAAACTGTGATATTCAGTAGGTCAGGTGCATTAAATGCATTTTCAACTTAAAATATTTTCAACTTAAGATGGGTTTATTGGGTGGTAACCCTGTTGTAAGTCGAGGAGCGCCAGTATCTACCTTATAGGGTGTTTGGGACCAAATATACAAAAAGGGCTTTAGAACCATGCCTGGCACACAGCACGCACTCCGTAAGTTCTTAGATGATAAGACGCCACGCCTTTCTCTGTGTTAAGGTGTATAAACATCCTTAAAATGTTGTCTTGTCTCCCAATGTACATGAAAGTTCCCCACTTTTTGTTGAAAGTAATAGCTTCTATTTATAAAGTACTTTCACATCTATTTTCTCATCTGAGCCTCCCCACAAACCTGCCATAAATCCCCATGGTGTCTCCCAGGGCAGCACATACCCAGCAGCTCTGCAAAACTACCAGGGCTCGAGGCTGATGGTAATGATGCCGCGTCCCACACCGTCTCACCGGTGAGAGGCCATTTATCACTTGACGAAGAGGAGCAAGCCCGCCTCGCATGTTTGCATTGATTTACCTTGAGTGCTTCTGTTGCTGCTGTTTCGCTACTAAACAAAAATGATGATTTGTTTTTATTTTCTTGCTCCCAAACTGGTATTTTAATTTTTTCTTCTCAACTAAAAAAGTAGTACGTATTAACTACAGAAAAATCTGATAAAAAGACAGGAGTATAAAGAAGAAAACTGAAATTGCCCACAACCCCATTTGGTATTAGTAAAGGCTTTATAGGAAGCATTTGTAGCAAAGTAGTAGCATTTTGCAGAAAGATGTTAGCATGACTTCTTGGCCTCACTGGTCACACAGAATTCTAGGAAATCAGTTAACAGTCCAGTCCAGGAGGTGGGGGGGAGAGACGGGGCTGACGGGAGCTAAGGGGGCAGGAGCGTGAGAGGGAGGATGGCCAGGAATGAAGAAGAGAGAGGGCAGCTGGTCCCAGTCCGAGTGGCTGTAAAGGGCAGAGTGGGTGCCTGACCTGATCTGCCCAGCAGAGTGAAAAGGGTCCCCTCACCACTGTGCTGACTAGAGTTTTGTCAGAGCAGAACACGGGCACCTAAGGATCTGCAGCGCTCAGGAAGTCATAGTCACACAGTTGGGGTGCCAGGACCCTGGAAGAGACCAACACAGAACCCTTGCATCTGGGGACAGAAGGCGGCCAAGTAGTAGCACGGCTGTCCTAGGCGATACTGTCTTCTGGATCCCTCCTTGTCTGGCTGGTGGCGCCTCTGAGCAAGGGCAGGGGCCAATGTGCCTGTTCTGCAATCCTTCCGAGACCAGGTCGATGCGGGGAGGGAGGAGAGAAATTTCTCGGTCTGCTCCAACTGATCAACTGTGGTGTAGGGAGCTACAGCTACTGAGTCTACACTTGAAAGAGCTGGGAGGGGCCAGGATGGAAACAGGAGCTGGAAGCAGGAACTGGGAGCTGGTGGTCAGCTCACCAGTGCAGGAAGTGTAGAGCTCAGTCCGAAGAATCCTACCTGCCCCTTAGGCTGTAATACAATATTCCCTAATTGTATTCAGGCCAGGCCTGGGGAAAGTCGCAGGAGCCACCTCCTGACAGTCGCTAGTGTCTTGCACTTTTCCACGCCTCGGCCGGCTTCAAGTTTCTTACCAGCTAGAGACATGAGCAGACACCGGGAGGTTCCTATAGATCAGAATCTGAAGGTCAGTCCTTTCAAACAGCTCATCTGTAGGATGATACACATGTCTGCAGCTCACATCGCATTCCTCAGACACACACTCTTCGCCTAGCTACACGGGGCCTCTTGCAAATAGTATTCCTGACAAGCACCAGGCCCACGTGCATTACCAATAAAATCGCTGCCGCGGCGATTACGGGAGCCTACGAACTGTTACATCCCTGTTTCAACTGATGTAAATCAGGGCAAGAAAAAACAGGACCCTTGATTATATAACCGGGAAGGATTATATAACAAAGGTCCCGAAGCAACTTTAACTCCATCCGTGCCCAGGAGGGGAGAGAGAGTACATCTTTTCAGAAGTGAGCCGTCCAGAGTTATGCAAACCGTTTTTCAATATTGGCTTAACTAATCCTGCTTACCTACCATCAACAAAAGTCTCTGCTCTTCTAACCTTGTTTTTCCACACCACTGGATGAAGCAACCTCTTTTCAGGGCAACAGTCTGTTAGAGTGACAGGGTACCAGTCATGACAAGACGTACGCAAGGGAAGAAAATAAGGCCGCCGATTTCTCCGAGGGGCTGGTCTCCAGCTCCTGGCATGGCGGTGATAATTTCATAAGGGTTGCTAAAGCCACTTCTGCCATGTCAAAATGGCAGGGCACTGATCACTTGTGACAGGAAGCATTCACGCTGAGAGACTTTCGAAAGCCACACAGCACTCCTTTGTTGGGGGAACCCAAGAAACAATAATAGTAACAACAAAAAATAACACCCCACCCCTTTCCTTCCATTGTGTGCTGCCAAGCAAAATATGATTCTTCCTCATGTCTCCTTTATGGTTTACTGACAGAAATTTCATTTGTGGGTACCCAACACAAAGGACACTCGCGCAAGCAGTGTGCCTGGTATGTGACATTCCTTGGAACCTTTAGGAGAGATATTGATTTAACGCTACCGAGATGCTGTGTATGCGTTGCTGCCACCATAACGAACCTACCCGGCATTCTGTGCTCATGAGTTAAAGCAAGCTTGGAAAGCGGAAATCTATTGAAATGCCATTAGTGGCTCTATCTCACCTGCAGAAAGACAGGAAAGTCCGAACAAGGCTAGAAGTGCTGCTCACTGGCGTCGGAGGTCATATAATAGCTGCTGATTTTTAAAAATTCTACACTGTACAATACCTGGGTGGAATGGGTCAGTGAATGCAGCTGTGAGCTGGAGTATCCCGTCCAGCTGAGGCTGGGGCAGGAGGAGTAGGGTTTTTTTTTTTCGGTAATGACACAGAGTAAAACTAAATATCCATGGGACTTTTTTTTGAGGTCACAAACATTTTCTTTCGAATCCCTTTCCTGAAGGTCAACATGTTCCCCTTTTCACTTTTTTTCTTTCAAAAACCCTTTGCTTTGTACCCCTCCCACAAACCCAATAAATACAGAAGTCTAAAGGCTCAAGTTGAAATTCTGTGTCCCAAAGAAATCTTTCAGAAATCAGGACCACAGACTTTAGAGTTCCTAGAAACCTTAGAAAAATCGTGGATGTGAGACTTATGATCTGAATTCGAGTCCTGATTTGGTTACTAGGCCAGTGACCTTGGATGGGTCACATGATGCTTCCCAAGGCAGCTTATCATCTGTCAGGGGGAGGAGCTATCATAAATGAACTCCGAGGTCTCCTGCCCTAAAACCCTGCAATTCCCGTCTAACCCCAGTTTCCTACTAGGAACCAGGTCACAATCATCCGTGCCCGGGGGGTCGGGAGGAACCTGGAGGAGTCTGTGCCTGCTCGTTCCAGCTCCGACCAGATCAGTCCTTCACAAAGGTCCCTGAGACCTCGGCCTACTGGCCAGAAAACCAAGACGCCCCTCTGGTGATCAGGTTCCCCCACAAACACCACCTACGAGTCACCCACATCGCTTGAACGGACATAACTGCACTTCCCTGACAGACTAATAAGGCCACTGGGGTAGAATCCAAGTCGAATTCCCCTAGGACAGGATAGGTACAAACCAGGCGTACTGGTTCCTAGGGCCGCCATAGCAAAGAACCACAAACCGAGGGGCTTCGAACAACAGGAGTGTATTGCCTTCTGTTTCTGGAGGTTAGAGGTCCATGGTCAAGGTGCTGGCATGGCCACGTTCCCTCTGAAGCCTGCAGGAGAGGCTCCACCCTTGCCTCTCCTGGTGGTGGGTGTTCATCCTGGGCTGTCCCTGGCTCACGGGTGCGTCACTCGAGTCTCTGCCTCCGACGTGTCATGGTGTTCTTCCTGTGTGTCTGCGTCCACATTTCCCTCTTCATATAAGGACACCGGTCACACTGGACTGGCACCCACCCTAATGACCGCATCATAACTTGATTACATCTACAAAGACCCTATTTCCAAATAAGGTCACATTCACAGGTACCAGAGGTGGGAAGGGGGAATGGGTTAGGACTTCACACCTTTTTGGGGGGGACACAGTTCAATCCATACATTTTGAAGACTAAACGCAAGTGTACAAATGCATGAGGGGATGACCAAAGCCCACTTTAGGTAAAGTGGAAGGAAAAATGTAAGTGGAACGGCATTCTGATTCTAATGGTCATACGGGAAAAAAACCACTTATTTTCAAAGGTTGGGCGAGTGGGAGCTGGGGAGGAGGGTGCTCTTCCCCCGGCACACCTCTATTTTCCCATCTTAACCCACCCAGTCCCCACTGCCAGCTGTGCTTCCGGCCCCCAGCTGCTGACACCCTGCGGACTCTTGAAGCTCCAGCTCACAAAGCAGAACTGTGAGCCGCCTGCCTCTGTCCTCCGCTGGCATTTCGTCGACTCCTTGGTAACGCGTGAACTATGGCCCTTTGTCCTCTCTGGCTACCACTCCTTGAGAGCATGGGTTATTTCTCCCTCAGTCACTGCACCCACAGTAGGTGCTTACAAATATTTGCTAAAATAAACGAGCAGGCAGGTCAGAGGAGGAAAACGAAGAAAGAACTATCTGTTGTTTTGAAAACTTCACCACGGAGAGAGACCTTTGAAGCCAGGGGTTGTTGGAACCTTTGGTCTGTTGATTCCCTCGCGGAATCTCTGAGACCTCTACTCCCACCATATGTTTCTTGGAAACCAGAGAAAGCCTGAAAGATAAGCTAACCGTTTAAAGAATGGGAGGGAGTCTGCTCACGCAAGGTTGCGTATGCTGACGTCAGTGGCACCCAGCAGCTCTTGGGCCCACCAGCCGCCGTGACCTTGGAAGTTCCTGGAAGGGGCCGACACTTGGGTCCCCAGCAGGTCTTGGGAACTGCCCCATGTTGAGTTGGAAGGGGGCTTCGAGAGCGTGGCAGGCAGAATAATGCTCCCCTCCCCAAAGGTGTTTACATCCTCAGCCTTGGAAGCTGGGGACATACGTGGTTACATCACAAGAGGGAACTAAGGCTGCAGATGAAATTAAGGTCCTGGAGATGGGGAGAAACTTCGGGATTGTCTGTGTGGGCCCTATGTGACCACACAGGGCTTTGTAACTGAAAGACAGAGGTTGGAGTGACCACATGTGAAAAGTCAACCCGCGGCTCCTGGTCCAGAAGACAGAGGGAAGAGCTACAAGCCACAGAATGGCCATGACCTCTAAAAGCCAGAAAACGTAAGAAAACAGATTATCCCCACAAGCCTCAAAAAGGAACATGCCGCAAAATCCCTTGATTTTAGCCCCATAAGACCCCCTTTGGACTTCTGACCTTCAGAACTGTAAGATAATAAACTTATATGGTTTGAAGCCACCAATGTTGTGGTACTTTGTTACAGCAGCCACAGAAACTAGGAGCCCATTACTCCTTCCGATGGGGAAACTGAAGCTCCAGCAGGTTAAGTTAAGACGTTGACTGAGGGGCTTCAATCTCATCAATGTAGAACTCAGTCTCCCTGGACAGAGAACGAAGAGGCTCGGGACTGACAAGTGGTGGGGAAAGAGAAAAAGGACTTGCTACCAGTTACGTTCTATCTGTAGCCACGTACAGACCTGATGAAGGATGTCACACTGGGTTCCCGTACAAGGTGAGGCCTGTGTTCGCGCACGTTCCCATCAGTGTGGGTATTTGGGGGAACAGGTCTCTTGTTGAAATCCAAAATTTCTTGGGCAAAAAATACAACCACAGAATTTGCATGAGGTCAGGTGTTGCTCGTTCGGTATCTCAAGTCCAGAAAGATGCATTAATTCTTGAACTTGGCATGAGATTCAGCAAGCCACAACAGTGAAAAACAATACCAGAAACTTTCTGAATGTTTGAAATCTATGTCTCAAAAAGGAACAGTTCAGGAGGCTGAATAAAATCTAAGTTGTTCAGCTGCAGGGACAAGATGCCAGACGGCTCCTCAGACCTGCTCGTGGCATTTCAAAGATGCAATGAAAGCCCTGGATTGATCTGGAAAATAAGCTGAAACCAAAACCAAAGACTGATCACCCTTCATCCCAATGTTTTCTTCTCATACTGGGAAGATCTAGTAAAACACAGAAAGGACTAAGAGAATAGAGTACTCTATTCCTTTACCCTGCTCTACAATTCTTTGCAGCACTTACGGCTGGATACTACATTACACTGTATCACATCTGGCTACCTGTCCATCAGTCTGCTTTGCTTCCCCCCTTGGAATGTAAGTTCCACAATGGGCGAGGCCTCTACCTTGTTCACACTCTAGCGCATTATATAGGCACTAAAAAAAGTTGCTCAATGAGTATGGGGAGAACTCAGTCACATGCCTCCTTAGAGCATTTCCAACTGTTGTCATTTCTTAAAGGGGAAAGGAATTCGGGAAGGAGATGCTCTTTGGCAGTGTCCACCAGCAGGACCTCTCCGACTCGCCTTTTGCTGAACCTTTAGTCTTCAGGATGACTCTAGACCCTTCCCAAGTTCCCATCCTTCTGCACTCCTCACACTGGAAGAGCCCTTCGCTGGGAATTGTTTCCAGGGATCAATTTCAAAGGAGGGTGCTGGAACCTTCCTTCGAGGAATGTGGTCTCGGTCGGTCTGTTTACCTGGTCCATATGGCAAGAACATGCTTCCTAAATCCCAGCCCCGTTACTTCATTGGAACAATTTGATATAGCTCTAATTTAATTTGCACACAGATCCTGGGGATGTCTGGAACTAATCTGATAATCTTTAAATTACTGTGTTTTCCTAGTATGTCTCAGCTGCCAATATCATATAGGGGGCCTTTAATGTGAAATAATAACTTTAATGAGGTCAGTGGCTTCTCATTTCTTACCAAATTCCTCATTATTACAGTGCTGGAAATGGACAAGTGTTCAGCAGCCCCCAGTGGGGCAGTGGCTTTAGGGGTCACCGGGGCAGTCTCTTCAGCTGCACACAGAAAGCAGGATAGTTTATTTTTATCTGTTCCCTTCAGAGAAATCCCAAGAACCTCGTGCATAGAGAACGCGCAGTAAGTGGTTGCAGGACGGATGAGTAGTCCGAGCTTCAAACCTGAAAATGAGTATCAATAGCATGGCTCTTACTCAACTATGTCAAGAGTGTGAGTGAAAGGTATCAATTTCTAAATGGTTTGGGGGAGAATTATACACGAAAATTCTTGCTATTGGAAGAATTCTAGCTTACCGCCCTTGCCGCCCCAGAAATGACAAATAGACAACATAATTACAGACTGCCAGTAATTAACATAAACCCAGCTCTGGCAAACATGAAAATTTAAAATGAACAATTATATACTAAAAAAGAGACTGCAAATGATCAACTGGAAAGAAGCAGAAATCGATGAATGAGATGGTGTTAAACAGGCAGATGTAACGCCCTCCGCTGTCGTCCTTCCTGAGCGCCCAGCCAGGCGCAGCCAGGGTGTCCTGTCAGCCAACGGGACCAGGGAGCGGAGCTGGTATCTCCGGCGGGCAATTTTCCTAGTTGTAAATAACCAGTAGCTTTGCGGAAGTCAATTAGGAGGCTCCCATCTCTTCTCTGGGAGACTTATTTCAGTCTATCCATCTTCCTTTGTGGATTTCGTAAATTGGGTTTAATGGATGCGGAGGGAAAGCGGAGAGAAAGATCTATTTCTTTTTTTCGGGGTGGGGGGTGGGCTCTCAGACTTCTTGGGAATGGGGAGGAGAGTTTTTACATCTTTCCCACTTAAAATTCAAGTAGAATACTTGCAAGTCACTCTCCCTATTCAAGGCCAGAAAGCTGGATGGCTATTATATACTGTGTCTAGCAACGCAAGCGCAAGGTCAGTAAGAGAGTGAAAGAGTCACAAGACGAAGTCGATGTTAGCGCAAATGAACTTTTACTGCGAGGGTGCGGATCGTGTGCAGGCCAAACTGTGTTGTCTGAGGCCAGTTCACAAAGTCCAAGCCCACTATCACAACATGGCGGCCTCACGAGCCCACTGTTCAGGCTTAGCCCGTGGCCCCTTCTGTCTTTCGCTTCATTTATGGTGATGACAGGAACAGTGATGATCCTAACAATGATACTAACACTAGCAGCTGTCAGTTGCTGAAAGCCTATCGCGAGCTAGGTACTTGGGTATGCTCCTTCTGCTGTTCCAAACAACTTTGCAACAACAGCATTATTATTCTTCTTCTAATTTTAGAGATGAGGAAACTAAGGTCCAGAAAAAAAAAAAAATCACAGGACTTGTAAAATTCTGGAGTCAAGAGAATCTGAACTCAGGCCAAAGTCTAAAGAACCAGTTGAACCCAAAGACAATCTTGTCCTATAATGATGCCATGTTCTCTCTCTTGTTCAGCCAGCAAAAACTGGCCAAGCCTCCCTCCCTGTGGTACAGACACTCCCCTCTGCTGAGTATTCGAAGGCCAATCGAGGCTTGCTGAGGGACTTGGCATGACCCCGCCTCAGCACTGGGGGGCAGGAGACGGACCCAGTAACCTGAGGCAGCCTCTGCATCTGGGGCTGAGCCTTTTCCTCGGAACCCCGACTTCTCGGCGAACATCCACCAATCAGATCACTCTCCCTCAACTAACATATTCCTAACCGCAGAACTGATTAGGCACTTGGACGATTAACCCTTTGGAAAATGATGTGAACTAAGGAAAAGGACAATTAATGGGGGAGAAATGGGCAGAGGGCATGAACAGGAAACAGACAGAAACAGAAGTACAAAAAGGGCCCTTAAGCTCACTCAGTAAAGAAAATGAGTAACAAAATGTCACCTTGCAACACTGTAGTATGTCCCCTACCAGAGGCTGCAGTCAGTCCATACAGTGAAATACCCCAGAGCCCACAGAAAGGCGGGTAGCTCTATACGCACCGACACAGTATCTTCATGATCAGAACAGCACACACGGCACGTGACCATTTGCATAAACGTGCACACGCACTCAGGCACATAAAGGCATCAGCCTTCAAATGACACATAAGAAACCGATCATGCTGGCTACCTCTGGGGAGTGGACTAGGGACCTGTATTTCTCTGACAGGGGGAGACTTTCTTTTTGTTATTTATTTTATGTACTTTAGGATTTTTTCCACAACATAATAAAAAGAGAAAGGAACCTGAGTAGGGGGGTCGGCAGTGACTTGCCTGGGGTCCCACACAGGGTTAATGGTGGGGCTGGACCTGGCTTCCAGGACCCCGGCTCCCCGTCCCGTGCTCTCCCCACAGCAGCCCCATCTGTATGGACACTCAACATCTGCCACCGACAATCACTCTCAAAGAAACCGCACCAAGCTCCCGGGCTCCCTGACTTGGTTCGCTGCACTGGCTCTGATAAGCGTCAATTTTCCAATTAGAGCCACGCCCCATATCACTCACATCGGGGTGCTCTGAATGAAGAGTAGGGAATGACAGTGGCTGGGTCAGACAGAACTCCATCCCCGAGACACTCCACCCAAAGTGAAACGATCATATCACTCCTCAGTGCCCTCCGGCTTGAGGCCTGAACAAAATGTTTAGATGGATTTTAGGTTTCTATATAGAGAGTTCATGCCAAGGTTAAGTCCTCATTATGTGCACAAATATTACTCAGTATGTGATTGTTCCCAGGAAATTTTCTGCATCTGCCCATCTACATCCTTATTAACTACCTACTGTTCTCCCTACGCAGCCTCCAATGGCCACGGCGAGCATGTGAAAATGCAACACAAACCTTCCATCGTGGTGGGAGCGGATACCACGGGTTCTGTACTTTGGAGTCAGCTAGGGCAAGTGGGCTGGCCCTTCTGCCTTCTGTGTGACATCACGTGATACGTTCACCTTCCAACCTCAGTCTCCTCACCTATGAAGCGGAGATGTCAGGACCTTAGGAAAGAACCAGAAAGTCTTCCAGTTCTGTGGATACACTGACTGGAGGTCTTCCTATTACGGACTCCTTTCGTCCTGCTAAGTGATAGGAAGCTGATGCCAAGTTGTATTTTCACAGTCCCTTCAGAGCCCCTTGCTCTTGTCCTCAGAGTGGATGCTCTGGAATGTGACATTCAGCTCCTAGAGGAGAGGGGGTCATCACTGAAGGCTGGCCGCAGTTGGAGATGCTGTCCTCCTCACGAAAAAACACAAACAGAGCTCTGGCGGTGGTGCCGGGCCTTTTCCCATAAGTTTCTTTCCTTCAGTCCCCATGTTCTCCCTTCCTGACGCTACTCTCCTGGGCCAGCTGACTGGACCGGAGGGCTCCCGTGAATCCAGTCGCTCCGGTCGGGATTCCCACTGCTCCTGGGAATTGGGAACTGGGAATGACGGCCAGGCCACCCGGGCTACTCTCTTCCACAGAGGACATTTAGCTTGAAAGCTAGAGATGACCACCGACCGTGCACAACATTTCGTGAGGACACAGAGAGAGAGGCAGGGGAGGCGTCAGTGTGGCAGCCTTCTGGTTCCCAGGTCTGATGCCTCCTGGCTCCACGCCTGGCCCTGGGGTCCCAGGAGGGCAGCAGGTGTGCCTCTGCCAGGCGTGTCCCCGCCTCTATTTCTTCTTAGGTTAGTTGCTTTCTGTTACTTGCAACCAAAAGAAGTCGAAAACGCTCCTAATCCCCTCCTCACTGATCTGACTCCGCACTTGAGAAAGAGCCTGTAGATGTCACTTTCCGTTCTGAGACAAAGAATGACTTTTAAAAAGCTGAATTTGTGGCATCACCTTTATTTTGCCTGATTGCATTACTCAAACAGAAAGAGCTATGAATAATAATAATAAAGATACTATCAAAGCAAAATATTTGACACTCTCAAGATTAAAAGCTGAATACAGTAATCTTCTCATAATCACCACGGGATATGCAACACTTAATCAACAATTACACTGGGAAAATGCCCGACTCGACGCTTACGTACCAGAGAAAGGCAAAGGAGAGAGTCAGGAAACCAACCCAAGGCGGGGAGGGACTATATCCAATCTAAATACTGCACGTGTTATTGTAAGAGTTCTGCCTTTTCCTATCAATGTTATGCGTAAAATTATAAAACCATCCAAGAATACACACCCTGAACCAAAACAGTCTAGCAAAAGACCTATTTTTAAAAACCACTTAGAGTAGTCACATAATGGTGGCACAGTTCATTAATCAGGGTGCTTTCTTTTTTAAAAAACAGCTTTATGGAGGTATAATTTATACTTTCTGTATATATGAGTTTCTCCAACCAGTCTTTCCTCCTGTTGGGAGAAGGAAGTGGAATGGCCCAAGCTGGACACCAGAACCTGGTGGGGCCACATGTTGGGTAAGGTCAGTTGAGAAAGGGGAGAAGACCAGCCTTCCCTCCGAGCAGGTCGGGGCCACATCCCCTAAGAGCGTGCCAAGCAACTGTTAGGAAGTATGTATGCATTTTCAAATCCAGACCGTTAAAAAGAGAAGGGAAAAAAGCCCAGGTGCCAGGTCAAAATATCTCCGGACCAGGGAGAGGCAGGCACCTTGGGCAACCTTAGGAAATGAGCAGACACGCACGACACCTGCAATCTCTCTGGGCTGCCTGAGTCAGATTTCTACAACATGGGCTTCGCTTTTAATGTTCTTTTGAAGGCGCCGAGTCTTCATTCAGGATGCATACAATGCAAGCAGCACCAATACCTGCCCTGTATTATAAATAGCCTCTTTTAAAGAGGGCTGGGAGTAGAGCTACATGTTTTAACCCAGATACGGCTTTGACAACCCATGTACATCCTTTCAAAACCTCCCAGCCTCAGCCTTGCTGTGCTACTTTATAAGAATACATCTCGATGGCTGCAGCGACAGACAATGAAGCCATGTTATGGCTTCATAAACACATAATAATGCTGCCCCCCTTTTCTTTGCTGAAAGGTTTTATTTTCCTTCTTCTACAGGTAAATACAGTAAATCTGAAATCATGGAATACAATTGAAGCAGCAAGTGATCAATGTCAACCATAATAATAGTGTCTGAAAAAATTAGCTCAACAATCTCACTCCGGCCACTCTCCGTGGCCCGTGGAGGTGACAGCGCGCTGCGATTGGAGCACCTGGCAACACTGAGGCGAGACTCTAAACATAGCCCCATCTGCATTGCGTCCGCCAATGGAACCACGTGAGCGCTCTCTCCGGGATGCATCAGTTCACATAAGGGGTCCCCTAAGCTCCATCTCGCAGGAGAATGAAAACAATAAAGAGCTATATTCAGCCCTGCCTACCCAAGAAATTCTCTCTGCACCGATGCTACCAGAGAGGCTCAGAAGAAAGAGTTACCACAAACTGACCTGCGAAAACCAACTCAGAGTCAATTAGTAGAGGCTGCAGTTCATCTTAACACTAGGTATCCCTTAAAAATCCTTTTCATACAGAATGGAGGCGAAATCACCCTGAGAAACCAAGCAAGATGAAATCAAGTTCCTGCAAAAGACAAAATATGTTCTTAGGCATTAATGTAGTCTATTGCTAATGGTCTTTCCTAGCCTTAAATTTGACCTTGTAATATAAATGCAACCCCAGGCAAGTTCCCAAAATAATTCAGGAGCCTTCAAATACTTCCCTTTATCTAACCCATGCCCACGAATGTCATCGACAAGCCCTTTTCTTGTATTTTCTGAAGCAAAGAGACATAGGAATCTGCCTATGGCCAAATGTGTTTAGAGCTCACTCACCAACTGCCTATGCAAACCTTACAAAGTGTGAAGGGGATGAAAAGGCCAACCTGTTAGGCTTCCTTTAGGTCTGCTGTCTGACTTCCTGTGGGCTCTGGGCATGTGCTAATATGTAAGCCGACATATATGAAGAAATGTGCCCTTCAGGATAAGGTGTAAGAATTTTACTTCAAAGGAAACTATTTAAAAGAAAAAAAAAAACACCCACGAAAATAACCTCTGACCTTGTCTTCGTATAGCTACAAGAATAAAGATGCACAGGCTTAATTTTCCTCTAAAGATTACAGAGAGGGAAATACCCCAAAAGGTAAGAGTGGGGCTTGTGAGCACCCAGTTATCCTTCACGCCCACGCAGAAAAGCTTCAGAAAGTTTCTGGAAGGAGCTTGCGTTGTGGGTAAGCAAGTGTTAAAGCGAGAGGGGCCCTCCCAAATCATCGAAGTCCCACTTCCTGACTTCACTTAGCACCTCGTATGTTCATGTCCTTCAGTTCATATTAACCAAGCCCTGACCACACACCGCGCCCGGTTCCAAATGCCGGGCGTACTGAGACAGATGAAAAGGAAAGACCCTGCCTCTAAAGGGACTTTAGAGCTGATGTTCTTGGGGCGAGGCAAGAGGGTGGAAGCTAACAGAGGCATATACTGTTGGGTGGGTGGAATGCTACGGAATACGCGGTAGGTGCTGCCAAGTGACTTTTACAGAAGAGCAAATTGAAGCTTCAAGTTGGACAGCTCAGTGGCGGCAGCAGCAGCAATGGATAACTAACTTTTCGGTTTTTCTTTTTGAAGGTTTTATACAGCAAAGGATTACTAAGGCGCTAATAAAGGCCTAGGGAAAACTGAGAATAATGAGCACGTGTCACAGTTTTGGAAGCACATGCCACGATTCGCAGGGGGCACCGACTGGTGGTCTTTCCACCTTCACGATGCTGCACTGATCCTTACCCTGAAACTTGAAATATCACAGGTGTTCCTGGGCACAAAATACAGGGCAAGGAATGTTTTCCTTGTTTGAAAGTGAGAAACAACATTCACTGTAGGTTCCTCATTTCACAATTTTCTGGCCTTACAGCACTTCAAAAAGGCACTGGAGGGGGGCGGGGGGAAGAAGACAGACAGGAACAGGAGCTTGGTTTCTCCAGTGTGCTGCTTTTTAACTGGGGATTGCTCGTTGTATACCCCCCTCCCCCCCCGGTGGAGTCCTCATCCTCAGGGTTATAAACCACTTGTGAAATAAAAGTAAAGGAGAAGACTGTTCCAGCCACCCGGGCCCTCATTTGGAAAAGCGGGTCGGTGAGAAAGAAGAAATGTCCAGGTAATAGGAAGATAACAGAACGCTTCAATACTTGCATTTTGTGTGTGTTCTGTAAGTGGCCTGATAAACAAACCAACCCTTGAGGACACCAGCAGAGATGGCAAACCCCCATGAGACACAAAGAGGCCGCATGCAGCACGCGGACCAGAGCCCACCTGCCCTATCCCCCCATCCCGCTTGCTCACAAGGTATTTCCTCTCATTGTTCAGAATCAGAGCTCAACTTCCAGCAGGTCCATGATCTGTAAACTTGATTAAGTCAGCCATCACAGGGCGGGTAAGGGGAGAGGTGGGGGATGGCTAAAGGATGCCCCCCACCAGGTGACGAGAAGATTCTGAAATTGATTGCGCTGATGGCTGCACAACTCTATGGCTATACCGAAAGTCAATGCTTTAACAGAGCACGTGATTGATGTCTCCACATAACTGCTGCCCGTCCCTCAAAGTCACCATTTTCATCAATCCCAAAACGTCAGTGGTCTGTCTCATTATATATCCTCACAGTAACAGCATAATGCTGAGAATTACTGTGTACATTTTAACTGATCAAATCGTTAAGCTGAAAGATTTTCTTTCCCAGGAAACGTTCTCCGGGCCTGGGCGTCTGCACTGCAGCGGGGCAGAGGCCGATGAGGAACACAGCTTTCTGAGAAGCCCGGGGAAGGGCTGCTTCAGAGAGTGGGCAGGGAATCTTGTCTTAGGCCCTCATCTCCTGTCTCAAGTTGTTTGGGGAACGGAGCTGTAGAGCAGAAGAAAAGAGGAGGCACGGGGGGCATGGCTGGAAAAGCTCGACTCTGGGTTGTTGAGAAAAATCTAACTAAATGAATAATAACGCCTCTCACAACACATTCCCCTAACTTCAGAAAGTAGAAAAGCACAAAACAACACATTTATTTCCTTCCTTCCACTTATCAAATATCTATCCACTCAACAGTCTGCCTGTCTGTCCGTCCGCCCGCCCGTCCGTCCATCCATCCATCCACCCATCCATCCAGAGGCTATCTCCTGTGCAGAAATCAGTGATGCAAATAAAATAATTTCTGTAAATTTCACAGTGCTACAAAAAACTGAAGCACAATTATAGTACTAAAAATCTAAAAGGTACCCCCTTTTTGTTTTTTTATTTCTTTGCCCCATTCCCTACTCTTATTACACTCTCATGGCTGGGTACCAAGTAAACTTTAATGAGTAAAACCAAAAAACACAAACAAACAAAACTGGGTTGGTAGAGCTTTCTGGAACCCAGCAGAGCTAAGAAAAACTAGAAAGGAATTACAAGAAGATGTCACATTAGATCTTACTACTAGGCTCAGTGAAACAGGTAATTCAATACAGGCCTGAATTATGTTAAGGAGAGAAAAGGTTCAAAGCCTCTACTCTCTAGAAGTTTATGGTAAACAAGCACATGTGACCACCTCTGCCACCGGCACCCTGGTCAAACAGACTTCATCCTCAAAACCCAGTCTCTGCTTCCCGGTTTAGAATGACCTGGCCTCTGCCCAGAAAGCTCTGCGTCTCCCTGATGGTAACATGACTGATGCCTTCTCACCACGCCGGTTCCTACATCGACTCTTCAGAAAGGCCTCTTCCAACCGCATTACCTAAAGGAGAACGCTACGGCCACCACTCCACCTTCGCCTTGCTTTACTCTTCTTATGACACTTGCCCCCACTGAGATCACATTACATATTTGTTTCTCCTGTTTTCCCACTAAGATATAAATGCCGCAGGGCAGAGAAGGGCAGAGATCTTATTACTTATTCATTGCTGTTTGTAACTTATTCACTGCTGTTTCCTCAGGGCTTAATACAGTGACTGATATATAAACAGTCATTTTATGCAAATAGACGATTTTGATTCTAGTCCCACCCTGCATACTTTTGCACTTCAGTACTATGGAAGTACACTTCCATCAACAGAAGCAAATGATCTATAATAAACATCCAGCAAGACAACTCTGTAACATCATTATTAATACTTTCCCCGTCCCATCTTCTCTCTTTCCTAATGGATGGCTTTCGTCAAAGACAGCTTTCAGCTGATAGGGGCCTGAAATCCCGAAAAGGTAGCAAGGCTGTATCTACAGGTATGGTGCCCAGGGGGAAGAAAGTCTGAGCTGAAATCCTGAGGACGTGCATGGTGCGCTGTCAGTTTGTGAAAAACTGCCTGCTTGCACCTGTCGGGGAAGAGACTGAAGTATGAAATCTACTCTACTCATAGGAATAAAATTAAAACTTTCTTGGCTACAGAAATCATTTTGATTTGAAGTAAAATGAAAAGGCAAAAACTTCAATTAAGTAAATCTCAAGAGCAAATGATCCAAGAAACGCGTGAATTTTTAAAAAGCCATTCTAATGGTTTAAACAGCTTATTCAAGTGGTCTACTTTAAAATGCCAGGAATTCAACCTCTTGATTTAAGAGCTCTGGAATTTAAGTGCTTCAGATTGAGAAAATAATACACAGGTAAATGGCCGTAATTTCTTCTCCGTGCATCCTGGCATTATACCCTCCAGATATGCAGCCCCCACGCAGCTATCTTCCCCGAGTGCCTTGCAGCGCTCTCCCGGGAGACGGAAAGCCAGTACAAACACCACCAAACTTGAATATGGACCATCATTCCTTAGCTAAAATTATAGAGCTCTTACCTTAACATTACAAACAAGGGATAAAATAAATATTTCAGGGGCT
Source organism: Mormoops blainvillei (assembly GCA_004026545.1). Classification (NCBI taxonomy): domain Eukaryota; kingdom Metazoa; phylum Chordata; class Mammalia; order Chiroptera; family Mormoopidae; genus Mormoops; species Mormoops blainvillei. The sequence goes on from PVJD01005979.1 coordinate 51,538, forward strand.
CATTCAAATAAGCCTCTCAAGAGTCTGGACTCCACAGATAGGCCGCACTCTTAAAAGCTTGCCAACAGGAGGGGAAGGTGTCTAGGAATTCCTGTGGACCCCCGTCGTGTGTTTATGGAACACTTGGAGCAGTCAGGGCTGCTGTCTTCCCTGTCTCTACTCCATCCTCCTTTCCCAAGCCCTTTCCCCTTTCATCTGACAGCCTCTTCATTTGCTCAGAGCATAGACACAGCACTCCTCAGTTGAGTAACTCTCAGAACAGTGGCTGTCAGGTAAAGAGAAGTTATTTACAAGCATGGCAGCCTTTGAAATGCTGGGCGGGCAACTCAACAAGGCAAGCACTGCAACACTACTAAATATTATAATTTCAGCATGGATCTATCCAAACAGATGTTCCCTTCTAGAAATGAAACAATAACTTCCCAAAGCTTCTCTCAGATACAGTCACTGTGCAAGCGGTGTAATTGCTACATGATTCATCTGGAAATCCTTCAGCAAGCACCTACTACATGCCAGCGACTGTGGGGCTATGGAGGTAGGTCTCAGTACCTGCTCACAAGATGCTCCGGGGAAACACACAATCCAATGACAGTTCAGTGTCATAAAAGACATAGTGGCAATCAGGACTCGAATAGGAATTTGAATAACATCCTGTGGTTGTAGGGGACAAAGAGACTAATTCAAAAGTGGGCAAACTACAGTGCATGGGCCAGTTTTGCCAGTTTTTGCATGGATGGCCTATCAGCCAACAATGTTTTGTATCTTTTCTAATTATTAAAAAAATCAATGTTTTGTGACACATGAGTATTGTATGAAATTCAAGTTTCAGTGTCCACAAGTAACAATGAGTTGAGATGGTGGAACTGAGCTGTGTGATCTGCAAAGCCTATGATACATACTCCCTGCCCTTTACAGAACAAATGAGCTGGCCCCTGGACTAACGCAACTGAGCAGGACTGAGGGTGCTGGGCTTTGTTTTATAACGTAAAACATGTAAGTAAGCCTCAGACCCCAGTTTACTGGGCGATAGGTGGCAATGGGCCAATTTCGAGAGACTCCACAACGCCACCTACCGGTTCTAATGCAAAACAGCCTCTGATGGCTCCTAGACCAAGCCTCACATTTTGCAGATATGGAACTGGACCCTGAGAGAGGAAGTCGCCCTGGGAGGCCACAGGGAATGACACAGTCGAGAAAAATGCTTCTGCTATCCCCAAGCTCATTTATATTCCATCCTGCTGACTGGAAAAAAATAATCTTCATTGAGAACTATCTGAAGGGGGGGAGGCGGGGAGGGGACCTGAAAGTGCTAGATTTATGGGCTTTTTCCCCAGAAAACCACCCTACCCGTGAACTATGCCGGTGCCTTAGAACCCACCGTTTCCTCCTTACCAGCCCTCTAGCCTCTTCTACCCTCCAATTCCCTGACATGTCCACCAGCCCCGCCGTACCCAATGAACGGGGTCCCAGCGTGGATCATAGGCTAACTGACCTCGCTCAGAGACGCCCCTTCTGCCTGGGACCCTTCAGGCCCGTCCTTCTAGTGCTTTAGGGTCTCCAAGCTTTCAGAGGCCTGGGAAATCACCAGACCTGAAAAACAAGCTCATTCCAGAGGCACATTAGGAATCTGAAGTAAATGCTCACTTAAAAGTCTATAAAAGTAACATTGTGTTAACCAGTCAGAACAACTCCACCCTTGCATCGTCAGTTAGTTTGCTATGACGCAGGGTGGGGTCTCCAAATATTGAAAGTGCTCAGAGCTACGCAAGCACTTAAAGGGTCCTTTACGAAATACTTTTTCCTTTTTTAAGTTATTTTCCTTATACTCTGATAGAACATGTTGCTTTAGATCCATAAAATCATTTCTGTACACAAATAGTTTAGAGAATACCAATGATGTACTATGTGAAATGCAAACTACTATTAATACATGGTCCTCGACTTCGAAGCATTTACAGTGGGACAAAAGTAATATAAAAATGCAAAGTTATACAATTCAAACGCACAATGTAGCTTTGGAATAGACTGGCTAAAAATTCAGGCAGTACGGTTTGGCAGAAACTGTCTTAGTTATTTAAATAATCATCTTTAATCCTTATAATGACCCTACAAAGTGGTGATTCTTATACCCATTTAAACAGATGAGAAAACAGAGGTCATGTGGCTCGACAAAGGTTACTCAGCTGAGAAATGGTAAAGTGCACACCAAGGCCAGGCTGGGGAGCCTGGGATTGCTTTTACTGCACGAGCTTCTCAAAGTGGGCCACACGCTGCCCCGAGGGGTGGGAAGATGCTCAGGAAGCCACAAGATGGCGGAGGTCCCTTTTACCTGAGCCTCGGTGCTACGTGAAGATTTGGGGATTGTTAAAAGCAGGGAAGCACAGTCTTACCTTAACAGATGCTCCCATGTAGTATGAAATAGAACACAAAACTTGCAGAGGTTTTCCATGAAGGTTATGGAAAACACAGCCATGAAGGTGCTGTGTGTCCCAAGGCTGAGGACTGCGGGAACCACCTGATTTACCTGGAGAGGGTAGTCTTTTTAGAGAGGCAGGCGACAAGGTCAGACGGAGCTGGGAAGGGGACTGCCGAAGGCACCCGAGCGAGCGTCTGGGGTCTTGTCTCTGTGTTGATCTTGTCGGACGGCTCCATGGAGGAGAGAGTGGCCACCAAGGTTCTTCTATAAATGGCCCCCCTGCCGCTCAGGCTGCCAGCGCTCATCGAGGTATAATGAGAAGGTCTGGGCCCGAGGGTACCAAGGGGAAGAAAATGGAGGGAGCACGCATTTGGAGCTGTCCTCTTGCCTTATTCATGGAAGGGTTTATGGGCATTGTGGAAGAGGGGCTCTGGCAGGAACCTGGAATTCACCGTGGGGCGTGAAGGTTCTGGAAGCAAGAATTCCAGGGGTTCCCCAGGGAAAGCTGCTCGGAGCCTGGCCTCTTCGCACGGCTTTGAAGTGGAGATTCCATTCAAGTTTTTATCACTCATTAGGCCTGGGCCCTCCCATTTGCCCTGAAGTGCCGTCCATGTGGAAGATCAAAAGGCTTTTTCCCAAGAAAGAGGCTGGGTTGCAGAGCACAGAAAAGATCAGATCTCACTTCATTCCCAGAGTCATTTCTTAAGGTAAAATTTGGCTAGTGGGAGCAAATTCCTTTGGGCTGGAGCACCAAGAAACAGGACAAACAGAAGAGAACCACAATTCCACGCTGTTTCCAAGGAAGGGAATGTGCACGCATGTTCGCCTGGGTCCTTTTAATAAATATTTTGCCTCCTCCCTCCTGCCAGTCTCTCTGTACCGCTGTCACTTGCTGTCATCGCGCTTTTGGTGCCCCCGATTTCCTTCTTGAAACCCCCCAGGATTTCCTGACTCTGCTGTCCTCATTCAGGACTCCGGCTGTGTCCCTGAGGAAATCCCTACCCTCTCCAGGTCTCCATTTCCTCCTCTGTGCAGAGCATGCGTCCCAGTGGCCACGCAACAATCCGTGGCAACAGCGCATACCCAGCACTGAGCACCCGTACCAGTCTACGCCAGCACTCGGTGACGGCTCGTGGTTGTCATCGGTCAGGGGCACAGACCGTGGAGCCAGCCTGCTTAGGCAATAACCCTAGCTACGCCACCTACAAGCTGCGTGCCACTGGGTGGTTAACTGCTTCTCACTGTGAAACCTGTGCTCCAGTTTCCCTGTCTTAACACAGGGGTGGCAGAGCACCTGCCTTCCTGGGCTTCTGTGGTGGTGAATGAATCAAAGTGGGCAGAGTGCCCAGAGCAGGGGCTGCACATAGTTCTCTGTATGTTTTAGCTGCCATCACCCCCATCCCAAGTAGGGTACCTCCCGCGGGGCTGCTTTAACTGCCCAAACCTGGAAGACCTCCCAACAGAAGCAGGAAGCTTGCTCTCTCATCAGGGGCTCAAAGTCAAGTGCCTGACGGCACTAGGGGGGTGTGGCGTTCAGAACCGTGCACGTGCACAACACAGCGTGCGGCCTCTCGGGTCCAGCCAGATGTGGCAAGATAGGCCACGTCGCCCTGCCACCTAGAGAAGCCAGAAATCTAGATGTTTATGTCAAATGTCCTGATTTTTAAGCACTGGCAGTGAACTCAAAATTTCAAAATCATTCTGTCTGAGAAAAAAAACCCATCCGTGTGCCAACACTGCAGTTCTACCCCCAGTCAACAGTCTAGGCTCTTCCTTCCGTGAGGTGAGGGTCATTGACAAACTGTGCTTGCACGAGGCCTTCCTGGGTGGTTCCAGAAGAGTTGCTGGTCCTTCTCATTGCCTTAGACCCAGGGCCCTCGAGGCCACCTTCTCTGACCACACTGTCCCAGCTGCTGCCCGAACAGAGGACTTCGGTTGATGCTCTCCCCTCCCCTCCCCTGCAGGAATGTATTAGAAGCACTTAGCGAGGATCCACAAGAGAGCTAAGTGCTTTAATGACACTCCTGTATCGATTTAGAGCTTTTTTTTTTTTTATTCCTCCACTTGGATTTCCTGAACACAGCACATCCGCGGCAGCTCCAAGGACCTGAGAGGCTAAGTTCCCAGAGGCCAGGGGTTGCTCTGTGAAGCTCTCCTGGCCCACAGCGAACTGGGCACCAATGAATCCTGATGGAGGTGCACAGCACGTTGTGAAATGTCTTTCTGGAGAAATTCATGCTCATGCCAACACTTCTAGCTCCACGAGCCCCTGAGCGGCCCAGATCTCCAACTCTGCAGACTTGAGCCAAACGAGCTCAAGCAGGCTCTCTGAACTTAAGTTGGGCACAGGCTGCCTACCAGGACCAGCCACCATTGGTCCGTATTTCCACGCTTCCTCCCTCCCACCCTCCTTCACGTCACCCACTCGCCATGCGTCGGTCAGTTCACCCCAAGTCAGACACAGTGCTAGGCTCGGGGACCTGCAAGAAAAACTACGTGAAATGTGGTGAAAGTCTATTCCCGCAAACAGAGAATGCCAGAGGCTCAAGGAGACCTTAAGGTCCCCCACCCTAACACACCCATCCCGATGACATCCGGAGACCCAGGGTTGAACGCAACCTGCCTATGTCCAATTGGCCATGACAGGCCCGGGCAAAGACAGAAATGGAAACCCTTGTTCCTGGTCCAGCGCTCTCTTCTAAGGTACGTTCTAAACAGCATCCCCACTAAACCATTAACAAGTCCTGATATCCAAGCTCAGACCTCGGAACACTGTAACCTTCAAGAAAACATGGCATTCATCAAAGTCCTCAAGAAAAAGGTCCTTGTGAGAACCTGAAGTAACCTCTGCAGAGTGACCCCTCCCACCACCCTTCCAGAACCATTCTCAAGCGGCTCTCATGCTCTTCCCCTCAGATGTCACAATGTACCTAAGAGATGAGACAACACCCCCCCCCAACCATTAAGCAGATTCACAAGGAGTATGCAGGGCAGGGTGGAGGTGGGTCTGAAATGCCCATAACAAAAGGACTAATTCTGGTTCCTTGCCCTCTAGTTAAGTAGAATAGGTGTGTTAGCACAGCCCTGTCCTTCCTGCCACCCACCCCACACTGTCTCGCTAGGTTATCATTAACAAAGGGAGATGAGTATAGTCTGGTATTAACAAAACTTTCCACACAACAGGCTTCAATCTCCCTCCAACTGAAGCCAATCAATCCGTCCTATCTGGTCTCCAGTATTCAAGTCCAGGGGGCTGGGGGAGGAGAGTCAGGTCTAAGCAGATAGCTGACGGACAGATTCATGCCGAGGGGTGCGGAGGCAGGGATCACGGTGCCATCTCGGACCTCGTGGTCTTGCCACGTTCCATGAAGCCAGGACAAACAGGCCGCGTGTGGATCTATTTCTGTCACACAGCTGCAAACACAGGGTTTATAAAGATGCCTGGTGCTTGGCCAAAGGAGATTTGGGCATCGAGCTGCTGCTCTACCGGCCAGGAAGAAGCTGAAAAACATCGGGCTGTCCGCCCATCCCGCCTCATTCCAACCGGGTGAGGAGTGTCCTCCTCAACCTGATCCCTTCCCACTCTTCCCAGTTACGTATTTTCTCTTTTTCTTTCCCTAATGCGCGAGAGCTTAAGGACATGCATTATTGCGTTTGGCATCCATCTGCCTCAATGCTCAATCATTCTACTGCTTCTTGTTGGTGGAATTTAGCTTTATTGATTTCTAGTTCTGACTTCCTTGACACCGGCTCATTCATTATTCAGGAAAAACCTGGTGATGAGACCATGGTTTGATATCCTGCCAAGAGGTGCCTGAGCAGGTGGGACCTCTGCAAGTCTTCTTTTCAAAGATTCAGAGCCCATAGAGAGCAGCGTAGTATAGGTTCCTCTAGTGATTCATTTCGGGCCTGCTCATTCTGCAAACAGATTATTTGCTGTGTGAGTGGCAGGTTAGCTCAGTCAAAAAGAGCATGGAGTGAAGGACTCTAAGGCTTGATTTCTGTATAAACTGGTTATCTTTGATCAGAGAGAAACTCCATTGTTCAGTTGGAAAACTAAACATCCATCCTGCAGGTACGCGGTGCGGGGTCTCCGGGGTAGGGGCAGGAGAGGATGGCCTCCATTAATCACCAGTGTCAACTCCTCCGCGGATTCATGTGGACACACTGACATGCAAGGATACGTATCCATTCTTTCTACGCGGCGCATGGGCGTGTGTGTTTGATGGTGAGGATGACAGTTGCAAGGTGTTGTTTTGTTGTTTCTTTTTTTTCCTCACACAGCATGAAAGTAAAAGAAATTGTATTTAAACCAGAAGAAGAGAGGTTCAAATTAAAAAGTGGGAAGAAGTTCCTTCCAGAAAGTCAGGTTGAGACATACTATTGAAGAAAGTAGTAAAATTATCCTCTAGAGAAATCTTTTAAGAACAGAACTAATTACCACCTGTAAGTACCAATTTGCACATAATCCGATCCTGGGGGAGGAGGCTAGATGAGAAAATCTCTCAAAATCTCCCCTGGCTTCCCCATGGGGTTGAATTTTCACCATAAACCGCTTGGCACACTTTGGTTGCTTTCTGGCGGAGGCCCTGGGGTGAGATGCCGCCTGGTCACAGAGCTCCAGCTGATCGCCACGTTGGCATTAGGCGCAGTCAGGGGGGCCTGTGGGCACTCTCTGAGGGGTGGCATTTCTTCAGAACATGCAGATGAAAAGACAATAGTGTGGGTATTTTTGCCAAACCTTGGGCATCATATCCGAACAGCGTAACAGAGACTTAGTATTTGTTTTCCTAATTTGTGAAAGTAAATGAGGTATCATAAAAATGAAATAGGAGACAATCATCCAACCATCCCTCTCCTGATTGAAAATCGGAACACACACACACACACACACACACACACACAGGAGCCATGAGGAAGGGGCTTAGAGTCACATTCCAAGGTGCTATGGGCCACCACTGCCTGGGGAGATAGTGACTTCTTGGCACAGTGGTATTTCCATGACCCTTCTGTGGGGGTGACAACGGAGTTGGGGTGGGGGGTCGCTGAGCCAGGGGACTCTTGGCCTCCACGCCTCTTAGTTCAGCCAGAACAGCTCTGATGTTCTGATTTCCTGTTTTACCTTAGCTCAGCTCTGTGGACGGTTTCGGTGGGGGGAAGCAAGAAGAGGAGGAGGAAGAAACGGAAAGAAAAGGTAGGGGAGGGAGGAGAGAGAAAGGAAACCTTAGCAACAATGGACAGAGTGCCAAGTTGATCGATTCTCCTGGAACGGGCAAATCTGAAGTAAAGCCCAGGTCCTCCATGTCCCCCAGTGTCCTGCCGGCCAGGGACAGGGAGAGAGGACGCCCTCACCACCCAGGGCCAGGCTCAGGCTCTAGCGAGGGCATGCAGGTGGGCGCCAAGTTCAATGCCAGCACCCGACAGGCAGGGTTAGTAAGTGGCAGTCACTATGATATGAACACCACCACTGCAGCCCCATTTATGGATAAACATTCACGAAACCTTATACTTTCTCATTTAAAGGTACCTGATTTTAAAGATGTATTCGATGTGCTGCTTTACCTTTGAACGTCTCTATTCCCTTTCACAGTGCACCCTTCCAACCTGCCCCACTTCCTCTTCTAAGCTGTACCGCAGGCAGCTTAAGGGGACATGAAGAGGCCTGCGAGGGCCACGTGCCCAGTTCTTTTCGGGTGCCCTCGCAGGTTCGCTCATCCCCTCTCCTTTCCCTCCAGGCCTACTCCCTCGGTGAGCTTCACCTCTCCCCTGCTTGGCTACCCTCTGGTGACCAAGAAGTCAGAGTTTCTAGCTCTGGCCACTCACCTGGTTTAGTGACAGATTTCTCACTGCCTAAAACAGCAACAATCTAGTCTTGTCTGTACATCGGAACCACCTGGGAGCTTTTAAAGTCACAGATCTCATGGCCCTAGCATCCAATACCATCGATCGGACTAAAGAAGGCAAGGTCCCTGGGCTGTCGCCGAAGAGCGGGCTTCGGAGTGGCTTGCTGCCACTGCCCTCCCTGCCTAAAGAGAGGTGGCAGAAAACTGCATCTTGCTGGGTAACTAAGGACTTCATTCTCCCTCCAGCTCTAGGGGTCTCAAGGACAAACTACTGCCAGAAACCTCTGTGTTTCTCTTCAGCCAGGAGTCAGTTTTAACCTTTAAACCATACGTGGGGTCATGTTCCTCTCTTTGCCTTGGCTACTAGGAAGCCCAGAGGCAAATTCATGACCGGCCACCCTACCCTTTAAACCAACACAAAGAACTTACAATATTAATTTTAAATATTAATGTTATCCCCTAACTGTCTCTTGGGTTACCTACCTTTCTCCCCTCCTTTGTCTTGACTTCTGCACATCCTTTTTAAAACAATTCTAGTTACCCTGAAAACCTACTGCAAATTCTTTTTGAAACAAGGTGGGACGTTAGACGAAGTTAATTAAATGTAGTCATTGACATGCAGCCCCTCACAGCACAAGGGCTCTAAAGCAGATGGTAATGAGCTCCGAAGGAGAGGCTAGGGCTCCGAGGAAACTCTGTGGCTTTGGGGTCAACCTCCCCAGCAAGAAACCTTCCTACTGGCCCCAACCGTCACAGAACATCTGGCAGCATATCTGGGACTGCATGTTAAATGTTTGATTTATTTATTTATTTATTTATTTATTTATTTATTTTCTAAAAGATTGTACTTATTTATTTTTTAGAGAGAAGAGGAGGAGAAAGGGAGGAGGAGAGGGAGAAAAACACATACGTGAGAGAGGAACATCGATCGGCTGCCTCTCGTACGTGGCCCGACTGGGGATTGAACCCATAGCCCAGGCACGTGCCCTGACCAGGCATTGAACTGGCGACCGCTCGCTTTGCAGGACCGTGCCTGACCAACTGAGCCATGCTGGTCAGGGCTTAAATGTTCTATGATTGTGAAAATATTTAAGAAAAATAAAAATGGCTATACCCATCCAACACCTGGAATCTGGGTATTCAGTTCTGAACCTGCTCCCTCCCAACCTCAGCCAGTATCTCCATATGCAGAGCTTGTGAAAATCTGGTTCCTAAGGAAACGTAACAGGTTAGTCTAATGAACTACATACGAGAAATAATACAAACTAGAAGTCTGTGGTCTCATGGATCAGACTATATGAAGGGATCGTTGAGAACACCTGGACATTTTCCCAGGTGTTTACAAACACACTCATTTTTTAAAATCCTGGGTCAAATGGCCTGCCCACTATGTCCCCACATCACCTACCTTCAAGCTTTTAAACTGAGCGAACTACCCCAAAACTACGCGTTCCCAAATGTGATCAAAAAGATCGTTATCTGACACTGAAAAGCTTTCCTGTATCTGTGAGAGGACCTGTTCTCCTGGGCACGGAGCCAGGACCACACTTGACGCTGCCAGGATCCTGGGTGGTCCGGCCCCAGTGGCCGCCTGAGCAGAGCCCTGGGCTGCAGGGAAGACCCCTGTGCTTGCAGTGATGCCGTGTATTGTTAAAAACACGCAGGGGCTCCCTCTCCGTCTTAGCCCTAACTCAGCCCATCAGCACCAGGAAGGTGGGGACCAGCCAACGGTCTCCTGGAGGGCACGGCCGGGGGGCATCTGGGTTTGCGTGTATATGGACAATGGACTGTTCCTGTCACTGCTCTTAGTTATTCGTTTTGTGTAACAATTTCAGGATATGGGTCTTTATTAAAAAGACAGTAACTATCAGGCACATATATTGGGCACAAGGAGGGGGCAGCTTCCCTATTCTCTAACATTTAAGCAGCTGAGGGGGCCTTAAACATGTGATTTTACACTTTCTCAGACGTTGCTTGATCTTTGAAGATCTAAACTAACCATTAACAATATTTCATGAATGTAAAATATGGAACTTATTTTACTCTTTCATATATTTTAGCTGTATAACCAATACCGTATTATTTCAACCAGTATAAAGAGAATTTTTAAAAACCTCTCATTTTATGGCTCAGAATAACTGCAACGGACATTTCGGCATATGCCCTTCCACTCTTTGGCTTATGCCTAAGTGTTGGGGTCGGTCTCAGCCGGGCTCTAGGCCACAGATGCTATTGGGTTGGCCAAGAAGTCTGCTCAGTTTCTTCCCTGTGATGGCTCTAGTAGCGCTTAGTTGCCTTGAACTTCATTCGAGACAATTTTGTTAAATCCTATTGTGACGGCTGTCACATCAGCGTGCAATCTGGGAAAAACTTATCAAAACTGGTGAATTTTTGTACAGCCATTTGACTATTGAAGAAGAAAATATGCCACAATTTTGGCATATTATGCTTTATTATTTTAAGAAAGGTAAAAATGCAAAGAAAGATCTGTGCAGTGTTTGGACAAAGTGCTGTGATTGATCGAACGTGTCCAAAGTGGTTTGCAAAGTTTCGTGGTACTACTGACATTTCGGCCAGAGAATTCTTTGCTGTGGGGCTGTCTTATGCATTGGAAGATGTTTAGCAGCACCCCTGGCTTCTACCCACTGGAAGCCAACGGTGGGAGACAGATGACATACGCCGAAATATCCAAATCAATAAAGTTATTGGTGAAAATGAAAACTGTGTCCCTTATTTTAAGGAAAAAGCATAATGGACTTTTTGGCCAACCCAATACATACATATAAACAGTGTGCTGGCTGAAACCCAGGGCTGGCTGGGGCATTCAATTTTCAGAAGGAATCTAAGAAGAGCTAGACCCACCACATGGCTGTGTGGTGGTCTCTGATTATGGAGTGCTTACCGTACGCCAGGCACTGAGACGGCACCACGTAACCCTCCTCTGAGACCCAGCATAGAAGGGTTTACTGCCCATTTCAGTGATGAAGAAACTGAGACCTGAAAAGGTACAGCACTGCTGGCGACCAGAAAAGCCGGGATTCAAGGCCAGGACTGGTGCCAGTGTGAGAAAAAAGAAGTATCAGTTTCACACTGCTGCTTTTGATGATGATGTACACTTTGGGATGTCTTTTCTTCTTCTCCATGTCTCTGGGCATACCAAGAAGAAAAAGGAAGTTTACGCCAATTTGAATGGATGGCAGGAAAGGATGGCTGGGCTGGCCTCAGCATGGGGCTGGTGTTGCCACCAATTTGCCCGGTGACCCAGAATAAGCCCTGATTCTCTGGGCCCAGTCTCCTTGTCTGTTCTTTGAGGGTGTGGCCAGCTATGCAGCTAAGAAACCTCCCAGCTCCAAAATTCTGACACTGGTTGGCTCCTGCACAAACTCACCATATACTGACCAGAGGCCAGCGAGGCCAATGCGATTTGTGGTCCTCTGCTGCTATCACCAAAATAATGATGCCCATAAAGACGCAATGCCATTTTATCACCCTGTTCTACAGAAGAATGTTAAGCAAGTACTTCATTTTATTAGACGTGAAGGGATTCGAAGAAGGAAAATATGCTAACACAGGTAAGAAATGCAAGCAGGAAGCACCTCCCACAATGGAATTTTGTACCACCCAATGTGCCCCCCCAATGCCAAGGGTACTATCTCACACTACCACTGAGATGATAAAAACCAAACCCCTGATGTAGAGTGTAAATGCAGACCACACTACTGATGCCTCAACACCTGGGCTAAATGACTAAGGGTGATGAAGGTCCTTCAGAAACACGCATATTTACTGTGCGGGCTCTCATGTGCACTCAGGCTAAGTCGAAATTCAAACACGTGGGCACCTGACCATAACTAAAAAAGGAAAACACATTGTAACACTGTCAGAACTCTTTTGGGAAAACAAATACCAACATAACTGAGATTCCCTATGCCCCTGAAAATTGGGATCATCACAGCCCTTGGCTCTAGGACACGCAGGACAAAACCCGTGTCTGAGTATGCATACAATGATGATGCCAAGTTGTTTTTTAATTACAACACATTCTTAAGAGATTTTAAAAGTTAAGAGGCAGTATTAGCCACTTAGTATTTACAAAGGACCGATCAATGGAGACTTACACAGTTTAACGGAAGATAACAAATGCTTCGGTGACCTGACAGGCTCTCCTGAACCCCTTAATCATTCTGGCAAATGCTACAGAGGAAGGGTGCTCTTCTTAAAGCCACCCTTTAAGGTCCATCCATGATTATTTGCGTTTTCCGTTAAAAACAATCTTAGTTATTCCATATTCCACTAGAAGTTACAAATCTCAGTGGAACTGCTCTGCTTCTATTTTACTTTTTATTTTTGTTTTATTGAGATGATATAATTAACACATAAAAACACTGTATTAGTTTCAGGTGTTTAACCCAATGATTTGACATTTGTATATAATTGGAGATGATGGCCAAAGTCTAGTTAATATCCATCACCTTACATAGTTGCAGAATTTTTTCCTGTGATGATAACTTTAAGGTCTACTCTCTTAGTAACATTCCAAGTATGCAACACAGTCGCTTACCTATAGTCACCATGTTGCACTTTATATCCAACGGACTTATTTATTTTATAAATGGAAGTTTGTATCTTTTGACCCCCTTTCCCCATTTTCCCCACCCTGCTTTTTTTTTATCTCAAGAAATTTCAAACACAGTGTTTTCTCCACTAGCAAAATGCTTGCGCTGAAAATTCAAGGTTTAATTAATTCCTAAATCAATTACTTCACCAACATATTTATCCATCAAGATCTGATAATGGAATAAAACAAACACCACTTTTGTTTAGACAAAATTTGAAAGTTTGTACGAGTTTCCTATGTGTTTTGGCAAAGACCTTCTCAAAGCTCTTGTTAAAGAGTTTTCATTTTTGTCCTAATTTCATTTATAGTCACATAAATTCATCTTAACTTACATCTGTGAGCCTAACTCTCTGGTTATGAATGTTAAAAAAACAACAACAACCCACTCTTGGGAGAGACTGACATTTCAGTAATCTTTGCCAGCTGGCACATTCAAAATGGAATCTAAATATTGCATTAACAATATCGATAACAAGCAGGTTCGGCGGGCCTTAACAAAGCACGCTTGCATTGTGAGAAAAATTCTTGTTATTTTGTGTTTCACCCAGCATTGATTTAATAAAATCTATGACAATCTCTTTTAATCACATAAGAATTCTCAGGTCTGGCACATGGGCATTATGAAAAACCTGAAATCAAGCAGGTGTAATGTAATTTTTGTGGCCCAATCATTTTTTGAAACTTCTGATGGAAATAACTTAACCCAGGAAAGCTCAGCGAATTTTCACAATTTACCCAGGTAACCAGCACCCAGATAAATGAGCCAGCACCTCAGGAGCCCCCCTCGCCCCTTCTCCGGCTGCCATCTTACACCCCAAGGATAGCCGCAACTGTGGGTTCTCCTTGCACACTTTCCCTGTGAACTCCAGCCAGAGGCAACACCGAGCCAAGCTGAGCACCCTGCTACAGCCACGGAGATTCCATTTACCTCTTGACAGATAGGTGGTACCCTGATCTTATAGATGACGAAAAGGAAGTTCATGTTCTAATATTTGACCAAGCCGAGAGGCATAAACGTGGAAATGAATGTGTAGCTGTATGTGTATGTAGTTGCATGCGTGTTTAAGTGTGTGTGTGTGTGTGTGTGAGAGAGAGAGAGAGAGAGAGAGAGAGAGAGAGAACGGGAGAAAGAGAGGATGAGAATGTCTGTCAGAGTTGGGATTCAAAGCCAGGTCCCTCTAATGCCAAACTCGGTTCTGTGGCACAGAAGCTATTTTAGGCAATCCCATTCTCCTCCAAGTTCATTGACTCGCAGGTCTAACAAACTCCATTTACAGTTAAATGGCCTTATACAGAAAAGAGCCACCCCACCACCCCACCCTGGCCTCCCAGCCGCGTGCGCGCGTTACATACACACACACACACACACACACACACACACACTGACAGGTTCTGAAACGGACCCCATTTCCTCATTTAGTAGCTTATCTTCCCCTCACTGCATTCTGGATTGTGAGCAATTTTGAGTCTCGTTAGAGGTGTCTTAATTTTAAAAATTAAGTTGGGAACTAGCGAGTGAGATTGAAGAGGCTGCATTTTGGTTTTGAACTAGATTTTCATTACTTTTTAAATTATACTGATTTAAGATGTGATTATTAATCATTTTTTCCTAAGTAGACTGGGTAAAGGAGAAATGCAAAGGCATCCTAGGTTCATAGTTATCCGAGGCTCTAATGCCGACCCCCGAACCCCTGCCTGCTCTGTCACTCCGCCACCCTCAGCTCCACCCCAAATGACGGCGTGGTCAGCCACTCTCCTCACACCTGGCCAGTTCGGCTACTCACATCTCCTCCCAGCTCAAGCGCCACGCCTGACCACTGCCATTCTGGTCACCCTGACCCCACCCGCTGTGATCACGGGACGCAAGGCACACCAACCGTCCTGTTCATGGCTGTCAGTTCTCAGTTCTTCACCCTCCCTATTGGCTTATTTCAACACAGGGGTCATATCATACCACCCAGTCCACGTTCCCACTACCTAGCCACCCTCGTCTTCTCAGAGTCAGCGTTTATCAGAATCTCCCCACAATTCTGCCCAAAACACATGTCTGTCATCTTCCCGTCTTCTTAACTGGAAGAGATGAGGTAAGCTACCCTACGGGGACAGGCGACTTTCCCCATCCCGTTCCTGGATCATCCTGTTTCTCCTCGGCTTTCGAATACACACGCATCACAGAGCAGTGCTGTGGGCGCACTATTCGTGGCCTGTGCGTGGGTGTCGGCTCCATGAGTGTGTGAGCTTGGCTAAATGAGTGTGGCTTTTCTGTCGTTGCCGCAAACACCACGGCACCGCCTCCATACGACGGCCTGGATCAACACTGGGATTGAGAAATGCATGACTGATCATGCCGAACAGTTCAGTGGCAGGGGTGGGGGCAGACTTAGGAGATGCAGGGCCAGCAGCCCGGAACTGCACAAGCAGTGCCCTCCAGGAAAGGCTTCCCTGACTCCTGACTTCCTCCCCCCGACCCCCATCTAAGCCTTTCTGCAATGGCTCATACCGTCACAGCTTTTGAGTGGCTCTGTCTCCCCGCTAGACTGCAGACTCGTACCCCAGCACCTCGAGGGCTGCCTAGCACGTGCTGCAAAGAGCAAGAGCCGCCGGTGAGACGTGTGCATGCAACTCACTGCTGTAGGCTGAACTGTGTCCCTTCCGAAATTCACCTGTTGGAACCTAGGGCCCAACTGGACTGAATTTGAATACGGAGCCTTTAAAGGGGTATTTAAGGTTGAATGAGGTCATGAGGGTGGGGCATTCTCAGGCAACAGGACTGGTGTCCTATAAGGAGAAGGAGAGACCAGAGGAACCACATGTACACTCAGAAAAAGCCAGGTGTGGACATGGTGAGAAGATGGCCATCTGCAAGCTAAGAAGAGAGATCCAGGAGAGTTCAAACCTGCCAACTGCTTGAACTTGGACTTCTGGCCTCCACAACTGTGAGAAATAAATGTCTTCTTGTTTAAGCAATCCAGTCTGTGGTATTTTGTTAGGTCAGCCCCAGCTGATTACTACATTCACCCACAACCCTAGTATCTTGTACTCTAAAAGTTGGGACTCTGGGGATCCTCTCTGGCTGCTCAGGGAAGTTCACAAAGATCCCAAGGTCGGCTGCCCAAAGCCAACCCTCAGTGAGGGGAGACTGTATCCCATTTCCCACTCTGCTTTGGCACCAACGGGGCAATTCTAGTTAAGGTAGCCCGTTTCAGCAATCCCAGCCCGGCCGGCAAAAGGGAATGTCAGCATTAACTCGGTCTCTGGGCCTCTGGGCAATGGAGTCGACCAACACCATCACATGCCCTGAAGCCCTGGTAGTCCTGTACACCTAGGGATGACGGCCATTGTCATGAAAAGGAAGCTGGAAGCAGCTCAAAGGGGAAGATCTGCATTCTGGCCTTAGACCTTCCCCTTACTGGCCATACTTGCACATGTAACCTAACATTTTTGTACCCATGGCTTTGTTTTTTTAAATGGCTGTGCTGTTGTAACGAACACTTCCTTCTTCCTTCTTTGGGAACTGACCCTGACTTGCATCTGGACAACATTCCATCTCCAAATCCCTCCCTGTACTTCCAAGTGATGTTTCCACCCCCAGGGGAGACTGATCCGCCCCTCTGGTCACAATGATGGTTCCAGGTGGTCATGTGATCCAGACTGGTCTAATTATAGCGATGCTCAGAATGTTTTCTGGAAACACTGGGGAAAAGTTAGATTCAAAGCTGATGTTTGTAGCACAAGAGGTTATAGCCACCTCGTGAATCCAACGTGAGCCTCTCCAAGCTAATTTGCACCAGAGACAAAGCTGAGCTGGGGGACAGCAGGGATTGGTATTATCATTCCTGGGATCCTTTGTTTCCTTAAATCAAGTCACCGTCTCTGAAAAAGCTCTCCAAGTCATCTTATATTCTTTCAAGTGACAGCCAAACCACTAAGTGGGCCTCTTAGGACAATAGAGAGGTTGGAATTTCGCTGACACACAGAAATCATCAGTA
This sequence comes from Mormoops blainvillei, assembly GCA_004026545.1. Classification (NCBI taxonomy): domain Eukaryota; kingdom Metazoa; phylum Chordata; class Mammalia; order Chiroptera; family Mormoopidae; genus Mormoops; species Mormoops blainvillei. Next base: position 68,404 of record PVJD01005979.1, read on the forward strand.
ATATATATTTAGTTTAACTGATGCTATTCATTTAGAGCCTTTATTAGTCAGGATTCTTGGATATACAAAAAAAAAAAAAGAAAAAAAAAAGGAAACAAATCAAGCTGAGTAAAGTAAAACGGGGGATTTAAGAGGTCATCTAATCCAACCACGGGAAGGGCAGCAGGGCCCCTCGTGTCCGCCTCTCTGCCCTGGTGCCACGTCTGGTGCACCGCTCCATCATACACGGTAGGTCTTCTGATGCCGGCAAGTCTGTCAGAGCTTCCAGGGCCAAGATAAGTATCGGGATGGAATGCGACCTGGATTGGGCCACATGCCTGTCCCTTGAGCAATCACTGAGGTCATGGTGCTCCTGTGAGAAGCTGGCGCTTCCCATTTGGAATAGCTGTTGGAAGCTGGGGGTGAGGGGTGGGCAAACTGCGGGCCCCACAGGAGGAGAAGGATGCCCTCGGTGCCCTGACGTGGTTCTTGGCACCCATGTTATCCCTATAAGCACCCCAACTTGAGCCCACTGCGGCTGCTACAGTTCGAAAGTGAAAACTTCCTAATGGTTTCAATTCCCGACTATGACAAAACTTAAAGAATGAAGTCTCTCAGAGCCTGAGAAATGCCACCCGCAAATGATAAACACAGAACTGGCCTTTCTACATGTCACCAGCTTCTTGTCCTGATGAGCTTACGGTCTTTCTCAGTGTAGGAAATGACACTGGGTCACGGTAGCTCTGCTGGCAGATGTCACCAGGCACAGACCCGTGTGGGTCTAACCTCGCACTACAATCTGTGTTGAATAAGCACGATGAGCTGATCCTGAAAATGCCCCATTTAAAAAAATCACCAGAGTCCCAAGGGGGGGTGGGGGGGCTGTCAAGTGTGCTACGGTGACCACAGCGTGGGGGACAAGCTCGGCATGCTGCTTGAAATGACTCTCTCAAGTTCATCATCACCGCAAGTAAGTCTCCCCTTCTCACTCTCCCTCCCTCTCATCTCCGTCTAGAATCTTCGCAAACAGTTCAGATTCTGGCTCAGAGACACTGAGGGGAGGAAGAAGCAGATCAAAAGCCATTCCCACCCATCCCCAAGGGGGCTCCTCGCCCCGTGTCACATTTCTGCAAGATCTCAGTCACTCACAAGTGGCAGTGAGAACAGCTGCTGAGGACTGAGACGCTGCTCCTCCTGTGGGTATCTCGCGGGTGTTTGCCTTAACGCGGCGGGCGCTTCTGAGACCAAACAGTCTTAAATATCCCTGAAGGCACGACTTCCGTCAGCTGGGGAAGGGCTTTTTACGTTACTGTCGTTTGGGGGTGGAAATGTATTAAAAACCTGAGGAAAGTGCAAAAATGCTATCATAAACATAATGAATTCTGTTTCCTGAACACTCAATGAGCACCAGGCGCGGTGCCAGCCCCGTGCGCCCGCTATCTTCGTTCCCACAGAATCCCGCGGTAGACTACTATCTGTTTGGCTGGGAAGGAATGGCTCAAACCCATTAGATCATTTGCTCGAGGTCACATGGCTGGTGTAGGCAGACGTTGGTCTTTGCACCCAAGGTTGGCCAGCTCCAAGGCCCATATTCTTCTCTCCCAGGCACATAATGACACCTGCCCTTGGAGCACCGACTAAGTGCTATGAATGCTACACAGACTGTCATCACCTAATCCTCACAATAACTATACAATTCTTGCAAGACTGACATTTTTGTATTATACAGTAGCTCAAAACACTTTGCATAACTTTTCCAAAGATGGCAGCAGTTAGGAAGCAAGGCCTGAAATGAATTCAGGTACGTGTGATTTGAAAACTGACATCTTTTATCCTCACGCCATTATTTGCAAAGGCCGAAAGGAGAGCAGGGTGGGATGGAGACACCAGAGGAAGAGGGGCAGTGGGATGAGAGGGAGAAATTTATTCTTGCAGACTCACAACAGGTAGCGGCAAATGCCTGAGTGCAAGGGCCACACCCATGCACACGCACACACACAGGAGCCTGCATGCGTCCATTCCTGACCCATCACGCACAGGGGCACATACTACTCAGGAGTTCTCAGCCACACCTTTCGGTTGTCAAGGGAACCAAACAAGAACACAGACTTGACCTCTTGCTGTTTACTGGTGGATCCTTTTAAGTTCACTTCTGACACTGCAATGCAAAGAGCTCACTCCGAGTAATTTTTTAAAATTCTTCATCATAAACCTCTTGGCAATTGTATAAAAATATTTCTACACTTCCATCTAAGCACAGATAAACAGGACTTCAAGTGGAATTATTTTGCAGCTGTATTTTAAGATTGAGCACTTTGATAAAGGCAGGTTCTACTGCACAACACGACCGAAAGTTGTATAATCCTTCCATTTTATAATCTAACTCATATGATTTAATAGACAGTAAAACGCATTTAAATGTTTTAAGTGCTCAAAAATTAAAGTCTAAGGAAATATTCCTGTTGATGAATTATAACTGGTGTAAAAATATCTAACAGTATAAAATTCAGAGACTCAAATAACACATTCCTTCGGTTAAGGGGTGGGTTCCTCTCACGACAGACATTAATCTTTGAATGACTAATTTCAGGATTTTCTGTTTTCTCTATCCAGTCTTTAAAACATCTTAAAGTTAGCTGTTTACAAAAGTTATGCGTGGTGACAAAAAGAAACGAAGCACCTTAATCACCTGAATGGAAGAAGACAACGTAAGTGTTCATTCCCAACCTTTCTGTCTTGTCATTTGATTATGAAGTGTTGTTAAGCACTGTAACAGGATTCTCTTCAACCCCAGTCTGCAAATTACTTCAGAATATCTAAACACCTAAAGCGGAAAACTGTTTAGAAACAGGGACGCCATTTTGAACCAACGATAAGTGCGCGTCCAGGTTTTCAGCCTTGAGCAGGAAAGCTGCCTCGGGCCTTACTTTGCCCACCTACAGAAGAGGAGTCACAACACCTACTGCATATTTGTGAAAGAATAATGTCAAGAATATACACAGCCAGACACACCAGGCCACATATGGCCTGATTCCACTTATATGAAAATGTCCACAGTCGGTAGGTCCATAGAGACAGACAGCACTGAAGGCCCTGGTGCCATTTTAATCATCAGAGCTCACTGGTGCCTTTCTTCCGCCCCATTCTGCCTGGCATCTCTGCACAGCAGGGGCTCCTGCCCCATCCCTCCTTCTGAAACCCTGTGCCCTCTGTTCGGCGACCCCCCGCTTCTGACTAAGCTGCTTCTTTGTTGTTGCCGTTTGGTCGTCAGGTACTGCTCTTCTTTCATACATCTGGGTCTTCAGCGTGGACCCTTTTCCTCTATTTATTCTGTATCCCTCAAGAGTCTCATCTATACACATAATTTCAATGGTCATTTCTGGATTCACAACTTCCAAGCTCCCTGTCCACCCCTGACCTCCCTCTCCTGAACTCCAGACTCAGTTTCCACCTACTTCTGAACATCACCCTGAAACAACAGGGTCTGGTCACACACACCTGCCTGGTGGGTGCCCAGCTGTACAGAGCAAGAGCAGGGCAGGCTTTCTGGACACCTCTGACAATCCAGTATGGAGTCACTGTCAGCCATGACAGTCATGTCAAGTGCTATGGCAAGGCTGAGGGAATGGGGTGTAACGTGAATGCTCTTGGGAGGAGGGGCCCAGGACAGCCAAAACCACGAGCCTGGACAGTACGATATGGACTCCATCTGGACCCCGATATGAATGAGACCCCCACTCCTCATGGGCCATAAGAACTCAGAGCTCCGACCACCCAACGCTCGAGCGGGGCTGCACCGCGGGTCACGCTCAGAGCCCTGCCGGACTTCCCCTCCACCGGACTGTGCTGCCACCGCAGCTGCCCGGCTGGAGGCTGACGTCCGTCTCTCCACCCGCAGACACTGCCAGTGACCGGGACTTGGTGCCCAGTGCCTGCTCTGCTCGCTTCTGTCCTGTCGCATAAGCTCCCCCTCTGCGTGTAACCTGCGCGTGACTCTCTAGTGGCTTACTGGGGAGGTCTCCCTTCGTAAAGCTGGCATGACGGGAAGACACAAACACGTGTGACTCCTTTCCGGGGTACGCCCTTGCTCGCGGCACAGCCCAGGGGAAGCTCTCAGTACCACGTCCCCCGTCGAGCTGGCGACTGCTCTGACTCCCTGCCTCTGTCTATGGGACTGCCTATGTCTCAGGTGCAACACTGGATTTTCATGAAAACGGGTACTACAGCCAGGGGTAGAGGGAGCCGCTGAAATGAAGGTCCGACAGGGAAATGCGGGCTATCGGCTGACGCTCTGTCAGACTCCACGCCGGGCTACAGACATGGGGGCCGCTGGGGTGCCTGCAGATCGCGCAAATCTGGAATCCCAAGAGGCAGTAAAGGTCAGCACGGACCAAACGCTCCTTTAAAAATACCTTTTCCTTATGTCTTTTTAAATAAACTCAAAAACGTGTTCTCAGTGACCCCCTAGAACATGGGTGATTAGAAGGGCTGAACAGCACCCCTTTAAATTCACCTGATGGCAAACGAAACCAGCCAGGTGACTTTATTACCATAGTTACACGAGTATCTTCACCAATAACTCCGTGCAGAACAATAAGACAAAGGATGCCAAGAGAAAGGGCCCCTCCTAAAATCCAAAGGGCTTCCAGGTCAAAGAAGACAGAAGGCAATTAGGACTGGGGGGAAAGTGTAGAGAGGGTTCTTTCTCTCCCTTTCATTATTACTCTTTTTTCGGGGTGGGGGGCCTGGTATGCCTGAGGACAAGAACCAGCAGACTTATGCATTAGGTAGATGCCCTCATTTTCGAAATGGACAAAAGAGTCAGCTTGCAGGGCAGATTAGATCAAAGAAGCCAAAGAGCCCAGGGCTGCGACCAAATGTGAACTAAATGAGTGGGGGAGGGTGGGTAAACCCCACGGAAGCTGGGATCAGGGTGCCCTTATGGAGGGCAGTGCCCGGGACGAGAGCCCTGAGGCCTTGGCAAGCCCCAGAGTCCGGCAACGCCCTCCTGGAGAAGACACACCAGTGGGGCTGGCGGGGAGAATGGGAATCATGTGAAGAGGAGTCTGGGAGACCCCTCCTCGGCCACGTTTTGGAACTTTCACCGTGAATACATCAGCCAGGACTAATGACCAGCATAGGCATGAAACAGTGGGATAAAGAAAGGTACAACCTGTCTTCCAGATCTACGTTTAAATCCAGCAGGATTCAGGGCCTTCCCAGACTTCTGCCCCGCCAAACCGGACAAGGCAAGCGTTTGCCAGGCCCAGAAACCACACCCAGGAGACTTTAGCCCCCATTTCCCCAAGACCCATCGTTTTGTCAAATATTACAACAACTCACTCTGGCTGGGAACTTGGCACGTTCTAAATGCTTTACTAAATACAAATTCATCAGAAACTCACAAAACCCCCTTGAGACAGACAAGCATCATTATTATTATCCCTACGGAAAGGTTAAGCCATTTGCCCAGGAAGCTGAGACAGGGTTCATGTCCAGGTTGCCCAAATAGGCAGTAACCCAGCAGACCTCTGAGAATCGCCCCGTTCGAGGATCGGGATCTTGGCAGCCGGCACCGCCCTTTCCCCTCTCCTTGTCTGCAGACACGGCTGGCTGAGGGGCGCGTTCTTTTTCCACTGGGCTAGAGCTAAGCCTCAAAGTCCATCCCGGCCTACTCTTAGGGAAGTTGCTAAAATGGAACAGAGCCCCCTTGAGGTCCACTTCTTCGGGCCCAGGTCAGACAACAAAGCCTTGGGATGCAATGTGGCTTGCCCAAGGTCACAAAGTTTACCAAGTGGCAGTGCCGGAGCCAGAAACCAGGTCCCTCACCCGGCATGTAATCCAGTGCCCTCTTTCCACTCTAACAAGTTTCTGATATACTGAGTACTTGCTCTTGAGACCGTCATGGCATGGACTACGGCCAAAGTGAGGGACTGCATACATTTCAGCAGTAAAAAACGCCTGGCAGAGCTACGGCAGAGGGTAAGGGTTGTGCGGACGGGGCAGTACGCTACAGTCCTCCCAGGACAGGGAGTGCATGAAGCCGACCTAGAACCCGGGAAGCTTGCACTCCCCAAAGCGCATCGTCTCATGGCCATCACCAGCCTCTCACGCGGCTCCCCAGTGGCAAGCACCCTGCGCACTCTCAGGAATGAGGTCCACCTGGCCGCGTGAGGGCGGGTTTCCTGTTCCCTGTCCTCGGGCCGCAGTGGCGCAGCCCGGCTCTGCACACTGTACACGCCTGGAAGGCCTTCCTTCCGTTTCATTAGCTCCTCCAGTGGGCTGTCAGGAGTGAATGGAAATAAAAGTCTGTTATGCCTGTTACGGAATTTGTTTTAATGCCACTGCTGGATCCTACAGAAACGGATTCAATAATCATCAGTGGCCTGGTCCTGGGGTGACAGAGAAAGGAAGCCAGGGCGAGGGCCAAGGGGGCCGGCAGGTTGTTAGGGACCGCGCAGTGGCTGCATGAGCCCTTCTTGTAAAGAGCGGCGACGTGTGGTCTGACCCCAGAGGGGGTTCTACGTGGTGCAGGCGGCAGGCCCTGGGCCTCCCTGGGGACTCCAGCCTCCTCCAGTGCCTGACACACACAGATGGGCAATACAGAGACGCTTGCCAGCAGGGCGGTGAGGGTGAGCAGGGGACGCCTGCTCGGAGGAGAGCTGGAAATAAAAGACAGGTGGGTCCAAGTGGCCAGCTGGCAGAGAGCTGTACCGGCAGCAGCTTGTCCTGGAACAAAACTCTGTGGGGAGCCCTGAGGCCCTGGGGCCAATGAAGGCTAACAGGGCAGGTCGGATCAGCGGCAGTGTTGCAGCCACTTCCAGCGGGAGGCGCGAAGCAAACGAGAAGAGTGATGCCATCTGCAGCTCTGGGATGAAACGTGTTTCACGAGGAGCTGCTGATCATTAAAATAATTCAGCGGAGGGTGATGTTTAACGTCACCTAATTTTAAGTTTGATGGGTGAATGAAGAGTGTGTGTGTGTGTGTGTGTGTGTGGAGGGGAGGAGACTGGGGGGCTAGGGAGTTTGGAAAAGGGAAAAATTATAAAACCCTTTATCCTTTCAATTAAGAAAATGAGAGACATTATTACTTAATAAAATTTAAAATGTTACTTCGCGCACATAGAAACCAAAACAGAGACACATGGAGACATGCAGAGGGGACAGTCAGAGACAGCTGTCAGATGGCCAACCCCTGCAAGGCCTGGAATGAGCCACGCGCCTCCGCTGGCCCCGTCCTAGGTCCCCTTTAAACAACGGGTTTGTCCCCTTCTGGCACTCTGCTAGGTCTCTATTGTACAAGAACTGAAGTGCTCTCTACTCAACGAGAACTGCTCACGTTCTAAAATTGTCTCTAGCAGCCTAAATGGCATTTAAAATAAATGCTGTGAATTGATGAAATGACCAATTATGTTAACTACCCATGCCTGGTGTAATCCAAACCAAATCTTACCCCATTATCCTCAAAACTGCGAGACGATTCAGCAGGCCCTCTTGCCAGCGATTCTGCAAGAACCAAAATACACGGGCCGCCCTCGAGTAGGACCTCGAGTCCTCCCAGCTAATTCTTGCAATTGGTTTTATGCTGGAAAAAAAATAACTGTACTACGTTTCTGCTCAACAGCGTGTAAACCAAACAACTGCCAGACAACACTGTAACCATTATGTCATTTTGTTCCACTCGTTGTAGATGTTAACTTCCATTTAGTCCTCTTCAGGCATCACATTATTCTTTAAGCATCTCCTGGTGTGTGTGATGTCATTCTCCCAAAGTGCCCCCGACTCACTTGTCACCCGCACCTCGCCCAGGAGGTCCCCACGGCCAGGCTGTCGCCTCTCCGTGATCCCCTCCCGCCTGCGTACTCTCACCGTTCCCACTTCCTGCGATGCCTTTCCCATTTCCACTGCCCCCACTACCTAGTGTTCAAGGCCTTACTCAAGTGTCAATTCTCCCCCAAAGGGACAGACAGCTCCTAGGCTCCCAAACCTCCTGACAAAAACCAGTCTCTCCTTTAAACATAGTGACAGGTCCGCTTCCTTTGCAGCTCCTGCATTCTTGTAAGCTCAGCCGGAAAGCCACCCTGCCCGCCAGGGCCTCTCTGTGCAGCCAGTTCAGCCAGTCCTGCTTCTGATGCTGGCTGGTCCCTGGGCCTGTGTCATCCTGAGCGACCAAGCTTCATCTTCCATCCCACTTCTAGGAACTGGGTTCTCTAGGGAGTCCCACTCTCTGTGGCTGGAACCTATTAACAGAGTTCTTGCCTGTAGTCTGATTTGTAGAGAAATGTCATCCTGCTTGCTATAGGAAAAAAGGTGTGTATGCATATTTAAAAAATGTCAAGTATAAAGATGCAAAAGTGAGCATTAAGTCAGGTAATGCCTTAATTACCTGACCCTGCCACCGGTATGACAGGGCGACCCCCTCCTTCATACACCTGGATCTTTTGGTAAAACTCGCTCGCGGGCTCGAGTGACTGTTCGATGAGCCAGTACCGTCCACCAAAGGGACACAAAGATATTGATTAGAAAGGGCATGCACACAGTTTGAAAAATCTTGTCACGATAAAAGGGCCTCAAGAACTTTATAAACAGATCCAGAAAATGAAAAAATATCACAGATAAAAAGTTAATGAGTCCTGTTCACACTCCCAAAGTCTCTCCAAAATCCTTCTGATTTTCATGTGTACAGAGAGAAAAATGGGCTGCAATGAACTGGATGTGGATTCGGGAGCATCTGACCATCCCTGACAATTTAATTCTCAATGCCTAGAGCCATCAGAACTGTTAACCTGACCAGGAAGAGAAAGAAGGCCTCCCACCTGCGAGATAGGGCTCTCACAGCAAAATCACTCAAATTCAGAAAACTTATCAATGTTTTCCCGCATGTTTTTGTCTTAAACAACCCAAAGCTAATATATTGAGAGCAAATCTCACCCAATGTGGAACTTAATGAGTAAAATCCTGTAAGAAAATGCTCTAAGTAAACAAAATCCCTTTTCAGGATATAATCCAAATACAGGTGATATGCACCCCTCCAGATCTGGAGGCAATGAAGGGTGCACGCAGTGGTGCTGAGGTGCACCTGAGGGAGGCCCAGGGCTTACTGCGATCACGCCCCATGGATATTATGTGAAGGGAGAACAGAACGGGTTTTTTAAAAATCAGGTAGGAATTTTTGAAAGTGGAGCAAGGTCCCTTTTTCCTTTAATGCTGAGGATGTCTATGGTGGTCGTTAAAATTACAATTCATCAAACTTCCTCGCCTAAATTTCACCTTGCGCCAAGCAAAAATGCAAAGAAATTCTTAAGTCCCCGATTTCAAGGGCTATTAGAATGGCAGAGTGCAACTGTACGGCCTATAAAACAATACTGTGGTGTCTCTCACAACTGTCTGAGCTACTCCGGAATCCTGAAGACAAATGCCGCTTTTCTTGGGCACATTTATATTCTACCCCTTTCACACCCATTGCCATCCCTCAGCATGTACTTTTAAGGAAAAGAGGTTTAAACCAACCCAACAGCTCAAAACCAACCAAAGTGTACTGTAACTCCTCACCGTAAACCCAGTACAGTTCTAAAGCCTCAGTACAACCAAATCCACCTGCTTTTGGCCAGTGTGTCACCCTGACACCTGGCCAATCCACACAGGCCGGCAGGGAGAGGAAACTGAAAGGTCCTTAAGGAGTCCGCCAATTCCAGTTTATGTACAGAGCAGATATTCAAAACAGCAATAACCCCAAAGTAATTTCTAAAAGTATTTAGCACGCATCTTAATGCTACTTTTAGTCACTTATTCTTCTTTAACTTCGGCTATTTCAAAAGAAGCTTACTTGCAAAAGTAGAGATGGAAGACAGTAGGAACTCCTTGAGCACACTGTGCTGGAACCTGGGCGAAAGGGCCGACCATGGGCCGGACAGCAGGAAGGATGTCCCCCTGCAAAGGATGCTTGTAGGGACAAGGGAGGGGTGTCTGAACTCTGAGACTCCGAACAAACCTCCAGCCGCCCTTCCAGGCACAAACGCATGTTAGACTTCAGCCAGGAGCCAGTGGACTTCCATGAAGACCACAGTGCCAAAACACCCAAAACAACCCTCACCAGCCCAAGCACTGAAAACACACAACAGAGTTTGTTTTTCACCAGCCCAGTTTACACTACTGTCACAACCTAACGGCCCCATAATTCTATTTCACCGAAGCAAGCCAAACACTTCTAGAATATGACCCGTAACAACAGACCGAAGGAGTAGTTCTGGCTTCAGGTGAACAAGTCATAGCAACCAGGAGGTGTGAGCAGGAAGAAGTAAAGACAACTGGGCAAACAGACCCAACCCACAACAGTCAGAAATCTCAACAGGACAGAACTCTTCTGAGTGACGCCAAGCACGGAGGAGTCTTGAGAAGGGCTGAGGTAGAGAGGTGCTTCTAGAGACTTACCTTGGAGAAGGGCTCCATTTCTCTTGAAGAAGGTACTGCCCGGCCAGAGGGGTGGGCCTGATGTGCTGAAAGAGAAGAGACAGTGGCATGAGGGCCCCATATCTACGCTCGCTCCCCCTTCTCGGAACAGCCCTCCCTCCAACCCTGCCAGTCCACACAGCTGACACGTTTGCCCTCGTGCCTTATTTATACCCTCTGAAAATGCATTTTTAACACCTTCCTCCCGTTTTGTTTTGTTTTGTTTAATAATGAACAGGCTCCATATTTCACAGAAACAGTCCCTGTGGGTATTCTGGTCTCTGTCTTGACCTGCTCCCTCCTGGGCACTGAAATCATCTGCAGGTAAACAAAACGGCCAATTCACACAGTTCAACGTCACAGCTTATAACTTTTGCTAACTTGTTCATAATTTTGTGATTCTGTGTGGCAGAGGACTCCTATCCATGTCTGAGACCAGGTGGGTTTTCCAATACTTCTTGGTGCCACCTGCTGATTATAAACACAAACTTGCCTTTCTTAGCTTTTCTACCATTAAATCCTTCATGTACAGATATGACCTTGATCGACACTCTCCATCCCCTATCTTCTTGTTTTGTATCCTGTTTGCAATTTCCTGTCTTAAAATGTTACACTCCATACCCTATAAAACATTTTGTAAATGTTACCGCCCACAGTCTGGTAAGAAGAGATGCAAGAAAATAAGGAAGATCAATATATCACAAAGATGCTTTACTGCAATTATAGACAAGCATTTTCACCATTTTAAAACACTCAGTGAAAAACTTTATAACCAAGCCTGTCTTAGTAAAACATCTTTGGAGTGGAAAGTAGGTTATTCTAAATCAAGCATTGCTTTAGATTAATGTTAGAAAGCCCTTAGCCAAAAATGTTACATTCAGCTCAAGAGGCAGTATAAACAATTTTCACCAAAATAGTACATGGAAAATGGTATTGGTTAATGCATTATCAATCACCTTTTATTAAAAAAAAAAAAAAAAAGTGAATCTGAAGAACGCATTTGTAAATTCGGCCGCTGGAAACACACATGGAGAATGAGAATACAAAATCTGAAGGGCCCCGCAACAAATGTTTCATCTGTCACCGGGGTCTCTGGTAATGCAACGCTGTTAACAAAAGGAGAAAGGCCAGTGGCCAAAGCGTCACCACCAGAGGTACAAATAGCATAGCAGGTACAGGGACTCGTCACATGATTGAGGAGAGAGAAGAAAAGAGCTGCGGCGTAAAAATACTGTTCGACATCAGGCTGATGTCAAATGTGCTAGAAAACACACTGTGAACTGTGATATACATGAACCCTTTGTTTTATTTTGCTTGGGATCCGCTGTCCTCAGAGTGGGCGGGAATAACGCCTCTTGGCCACGGCTTTTTCTGCAGCCCTGAATCTCAGCTCTGGCAGTCGTGGCCCCTGGACGGCCAGGAGTTGCCCAGGACGACAAGATCTGGCTGGGGTTGCAGGGCTGCAGGAGGATGGCAGCAAACTGATGTCTCTTCCACTTCAACTCCTGTCCTGTTCCGCCGAGGCTTTTAAGGCTCAAAGTTGCATGAAGAATAATATGCATTAAAATGCTTAAGATTATCTTTTCACAATCCCAGCTAGATCCTGGGATTTTACCATCTTATTTTTATAAGAAAACAGGAAACAGCAAGCTGGCTGTTGTTAATGCCGAATCACCTGATTTCTAAAGATATTTTAAAACTGAGGACTTCATTATAGAGGAGTTGGTGCTTCAGAGAATTCAGTAATTGAGCATTACTGCAGGAGACTGAATATCCAGCTTACTTCCAGCCAAATCTCCTCTTTATCCTGACCTTGATTTGGCTGAAAACTGAATAGATGCCAGTGAAGGAGTAAATGGAGAACTGAGGACAGGAAAATCCAGCGGTTTAGATAAGGAAAATTCTCTATGTGACAGAAATCAACTTAAAGGTCCCTACAACATCCTTTCGACATACCCAAGTCACTGATCACTATTCCAGGCGCCCTGCTGTGCCATCTGTGTCACCTACAATCATGGAGAGAGACGTGGACTGGCTACCCACCTGCTCTTACGTGGCCCCCATTGGGACTGATGAATTCACCTGTGTTCTCTTTCTAACTCAAGGTAAGCTGGTTCCTTTTGGGCTAATCACAAAGCTTTTGCGCTCACTGGTCTCATATTCCACACTTTCTTTGGATGGTCCCTCAAAATGGTGTCATCTAAATATTAGTAGATTCGCGGATTTATTAAGTGCTTATTGAGAGCTGTGCTTTGTGTTAAGGACACAGGAGGTGAGGGAGAGGGAATTAAAAGCCCTATTTTATGGCCTCTAGGAACTTCCTGACATGCTTATCTAGCTCCAGCCTCCTACGATTCTATGTAAAGAGACGACAAAAACAAAAGTCTACAGGAAGGTCAATGGTTAGGGTCTAGTGGTTGCAGGTTGGGGAGGATGCAATGTGGAGTTGTTCCTGGCTCACTGTACTTTACAGCTCAAAGTTGGCTTAAAAACATTACATGAAATCACTTAAAAGTATGTATCGACCCCAGCCATCCAGAGAAGACACCTGTGATCAAGGCTGTTGAGGGAGAACCCGAGGTCACCCCAGAAACCACCCAGTCACGTGGCAAACCAAGGGGAGAGGAAGGTAGGAGACTCGCTGCACCCAGTCACTTAAATGCTGGTGACTTGTAAATGGTCACTGCCATGAGAAGTGGCCACCAGGACCCCCTTCAATCCACCATCAACCCACCAAAGTGGGTTTCTTCACCATACAATGGTGCTCACATCACTAGAAGCTGGGGCAGCAAATTACCGTTTACAGAGGACAGCAATCGGCGCTTCTCCGTGGGACCCTCCGAGCCTGTGGGTGGGTAGGCAGGGCAGGGCCCATCTTCCCCATTCTGTAGGTGAGGAGATCGCAGCTCTGAGAGGCGAAGGGACTCACCCGTGTCATGACAGGCCAAGACCAGGGCTTCCGGGGCTAGCGCGCTGCCCCGGCACTCATGCGTCTATGGCCCGGCTTCATTTCTCATCTCCCAGCTTGTCTCCTGGCCCTGGCCTCCTAGTTACCCTCCTCCACGGAAGAAGGCCGTGGATGGTATTTCACTGAGAACCTCTGCAGGGCAGAATCCCAGGCTAGAAAAAGCTATCAGGCTAACCACACGTGGAACACAGACACGTGGGCTCCTAGCAGCAGAGCCCACACAGCGCCGGTGCCACAAATGTCACATTTCAATAAGGCTCTCACACCATTCCATGATCATCAGCAACTATAAGCCTAACCCTCTTGGTGGCAAAGGAAGCCAATCAGCAGGTTCGGAGGGCCTCGCCTGCCAGAGACGCGGTTTGTGAGCTGGCATTTGAGGACATGAATCCCGCTGATGGTTAAGGCCAGAGCTGAGCCAGCAACTCCCCCAAGAGACGAGTGGTACCATCCGGAACAGCATGTCCGGCATCGGCCAGTGGCTCGCACTCCTCAGTCACTCCCCGGGCCTCACACTCTTAGCTTCAACTCCCAAGAGAACACCGTGAGTCAACGGGCTGGGCTGTAGAGCCGTAAGGTGGCTCTTGGCATAATGATGTGATCTGTCATGTGTTTTCTCTGCACTCACAAGCTTTCGTGAGACCGGCTGGACCGTAACCAAGACCCTGGGAGGTTCTGGAACGACCCACACCCTCACCCGCCTGGACTTTCTGTAAGTCTAATGAAAAGCAAATTAAGAAAAGTGGTTTTTTCTAAGGACCCAGTTGCCAAATGCGAACTGGTGTATCTAAAGAAAGAATAAGATATTGCAACATGGATGAACCCCAAGAACAATATGCCAAGTAAAATATGCCTGACATAAGAGGACAAATACTATATGATCCCACTTATATGACGTCCCTGGAGGAGTCAGATTAGCAGAGAGAGGAAGTAGAGTGATGATTTCCAGAGGGTGGAGGGAGTGGGGACTGGGGAGTTAGTGTCTAATGGGGTCAGAGCTTTAGTTTTGCAGGAATGAAAAAGAGTTCCAGAGACTGGCTGTAGAGCTATGTGAATGTATTGGGTTGGTCAAAAAGTTTGTTTGGTTTCTTCCGTACAATAGCTCTCGTAGCGCTTGTTTTTTTAACTTCATTTGAAAGTTTTGTTAGATTGTATTGTGACGGCTGTCATATCAGTGTGCATTAAAAAAAAACTTATCAAAATTGGTGAATTTTCGTACAGCCATTTTAATATTGAAGATGGAAGAGGATAGGCAACATTTCTGGCATATTATGCTTTATTATTTCAAGAAAGGTAAACATACAACTGAAACGTAAAAAAAGATTTGTGCAGTGTGTGGAGAAGGTGCTGTTCAGCAGAAGGTGCTGATTGAGCGGGTCCAAAGTGGTTCGCGACATTTCTTGGTACTATTGACCTTGTGGCTAGAGAATTCTTTGCTATGGGGCTGTCTTTGCACGGGAAGATGTTTAGCAGCACCCCTGGCCTCTACCCACTAGAGGTCATTAGTGGGAGAGAGCCGACGTACTCAAAATATCCAAGTCAATAAAGTTATTGGTGAAAATGAAAACTGTGTCTCTTATTTTACAGAAAAACCATAACGGACTTTTTGGCCGACTCAATACTTAACACTATGAACCATACAGTGATTAAGATGACTGACTATAAACCGGCTAAGACGCTATGTTTTACGTTACATGTATCTCACCACAATCAAACATTTTTAAATGTAAAATGAAAGAAAGACTTATATAGAACAGACTCTGAAAGAAGCGAATCAACGTCTAAAGAGTCTGGGGCAGCAAAGAATGAACCTACGTGCTGTGTTTCTGAACGGCCCCTGCAGTCAGCGCCTCTGTCAGGACGGTCCACCACACACTGAAAAGCAGGAAGCACAAGCTAACCATGAAAAGGGACCAGCCTGTCCTAATCTGTCCTAGTCTTACAGAGGCCGAGCTTGCTTGCTACACTTCTGGAAACTGAGCAGATGTCTGTCATTAACACTGGAAACAATGTGAAGGCGATCCCTTTGGATGGGAGACATCTGCCATCAGACTATGCCTTCCCAGAGCAGTCGTAACAAAGGGGCATTCCTGGAAAAAAAAAAAACCCAAAACTTGGAATTCTACTGTTTTAATTCTAACTGTGGATTAATCACTAGGAAATAACAGAAAACCCAATATGATCTATGCCACACACTTACCCAGACCCCTGGGGTGACGGGTGCCAGTCGCAGAAGTTTGGGACTTAGGAATCAGTGCAGTCTGAGAGACAGACAGACATGTGCGAAGTGGTCTCCAGTGTCACAAAGTGTGGTTCACAAGGTGAGATGCATCACGACAGAGCACGGATGAGAGTTCAGAGCTCTCGGGAACATTTTTTAAAACTTTCTAAATAATAAAACTGGAGTGTACTGATGTTCAAAGGGATCTCAGTGACCACCTGGTCCCATCCTAGGTGTGGCAGGGACAGCCTAAGATTTGGATTCAGGAAACTTCTCTGTGCAAAACATAGGCTGAAAATCTTTTCCCATGTCAAGAGTTTGAATTCCACGCTGCAAACTGGGGGCCATGAGGGTATCTACGTGTGGTAACAAAACGGGCTGATGTACGTAAAACTGACCCCTTGCAAAATGCAGAAAACTGGTGGCGGTAGCATTGACTACAAGAAAACTACAGTTCGGGGATGCAGTTCTACACCCTGTGGACTCTCCGGTTTGGCTCTGTTCTTTGTGATGGATGAGGCAACTGCATCTCCGCCCTCCTTTTTTCTTCAAGGATGCTCTGAGATCATCTCATTGCAAATGGTCCTCAGTCCAAAGTAGCACTGACCAGTTTCTAAATATCGACGGGCAGGGAAAAAGTAGCTTCACAGATGCTGCCTGATCAATACTTAAAGAAAAGGTAACTCCGCTTAGAATCCTGTGTAGCTCCAAACTGGCAAGTCTGCCCACAGTGACCTTTTAGGGTCACACAACCACAGGCAGCCTCTCGCCAATTTTCCAAGGTTGACAATGGTTGGGGAGAGAGACAACAGCCCTTCGGGACCACAAAAACCACAACGGAGCATGTGGCAAGATCACTCTGAGGGCGAAACACGGATCATGTCAAGGAAAGGAATCGCTTTATTACCTTGGCCAGATGTTAAAGCTGGAGGCTCATCCTGACTCCAACAGGGTCGACTTGACCCCGTTCTTGTGTGTCCACCATGGCCAGGACCACGGCTATGCTGAGGGCTGGAATGGCCGTGAGAACCTGACCAAGGTGGATCCTCTGGAGTAACATCTACCCTGTTCTTTAAATGTATCAATGCTGCGTAATATTCCACAAAGCACGCTATGGAGTTAGGGATTCCTCCTCGGACATGTTTGAGAACCGTCAACCAAAGGTGCCAGGTTTTCTTAATGGGGCTGAACAATTCTTTATCTTAAAGGCTGTCCTGTGCGTCACAGGGTGTTCTGCAGCCTCCCTAGCCTCTTCCCACTGGAAATCAGTAACAACCCGGTCCCCAGTTGTAGCCACCAAAAGTGTCTGCAGATATTGCCATATGTTCTGGAGATAAAACTTCCCCAAAGGGAGAACCGCTGATGTGGTGGTCAGCAACTCCGCGAAGCTGGTCCCAAACTTCTCCTGCCTGCCAAGTCCGAAAGCCCCCCTCTCCACCCCTCCCCAGCCCATGTCACCCCCTGGCTTCTAAGACCAAAGCCATTCCCTGTGGCTCATCTACCCTATTTCTACTGGCATCTGCACCTTCTTCTTCAGGAAAATAACTCAATGCTCTCCCTCTTTTCTTCTGGAGCCATTCCTCCTTCTACTCCCTCATCTCCACTCGCCTCCCCCTTCTGAAGACTAAGAGTGTCTTGTCTTACCCATCATGACACATCTGCCAGTGTCCCACCCCCCTCTCGGCCCCGTCACTGGGCTGTGCACTAACAAAGCCCACGAGCTGGGCACTGAGGGCCTGACCTCTACTCCCTCGCCGCACTGTCCCCCTGCCCTGGCCACAATCCTGGTATCAGGGGCCCCAGAGGCCAGTCAGGGCGAAAGGGCCCTTGATGGCACCAGAGCACCCCTTTTCTCCCCAACCGTGGGCTCACACAAGAAGCCTCCTTTTATTTTCTGAGTACATAAACTCTCCATAACTTTTGACATTATCTCTTTAAAATCCTTTCCAAATTTAGCCTCAAAATACCCTTCTAGCCTGGCTTGCCCTCCTTCCAATCTCTGTTCTAAACTCTCAGCTAGCTCTCTGTCCAGCTTTAACCCCGTAATTAGAGGCATTCCTAGAGTTTTAGCCTCTCTTCTCTTCTACTTAATAATCCTTTTCTAGGAGAGTTCCAGGACTCGTGGAAACCCTCGCTTTTCCGATTCTATGTCTCCAGCTGACCTTGTCTCCAGACCTGGAAGGTATCTCTGGCCACATCCTGACATAGCACTTGGTTGTCACCCCCCATCCCCACCCCCATCCCCTCAAGTGAGGGAGGGGTCCAGATCCCACTGCTGCCTCTCCTCCTGGTCTCCACGGGCACTTTACACACTACCCTGGATTTCTCAGTGGCTCAAGGAGCACAGGTGAGCGGTTTCAACAGCAGAAAGTTCTTGTCTCATAATCCTGAGGCTTGAAGTCCGAGATCAAGGCTGGTGCCCTTTCAGGGCTGTAAGCGAGGATGCGCTCTGGGCCTCTCTCCTAGTTCCTGCAGGTGGACGGCAATCTTCGGCATCCCCGGGCTTAAATATGCATTTACCCTGATCTCTGCCGTCATGCGTCTCCCTGCGTGTGCTCATCTCTACTCAGATCTCCCCTTTTTATATTGGCTTAGGGGGCCTCCCTACTGCACCATGACCTCATCTTTAGCTAATTACATCTGCAATGATCTTATTTCCAAATAAGGTCATATCCTAAGGGACTGGGTATCAGGACATCGACATACAAATTCCACGGGGGACAGCTCAACCCTCAACACTCCCGTGGTTGTCTCCCTTTCCCCGCGATATGCTTGCTCCCTGAAACACCTGGATACCTGGCTTTTCCCCGCTAAACTTCTTACCGCCTGCTCCAGTCCTGGGGACTTGGCTGGCACCAATCAGATGTCTGTTGAGGGACTAAAAGCTTGCAATGTAACTCTGCATTCTTCATAAAAACAAAGAAGAAAATACTGACTCAGTCTTTGGTGCTCAAGTTCAAAATTCTGGAGTCTCTAACACCTTCCTCTCCCCTCCCTGCCAGCTGTCACCCATTCCTGGCAACCTTTTCTTTCTCAGGTCCCTGGTGCTTTCCTTTCCTTGGTGTTTCTACTCTACTGGGAGAGTCAGTTCCTTTGCAGATGTTCCCACTAGCATCCTACCAGGCCTTCCCTCTCCAATCTCTCCCCCACCCTAGTCCACTCTGACTAACACCTTAGCTGTCCTCTACTCAAAGAACGGCACTTTCATACTTTAAAAACTTTTCCCTTGGAAACCCCCAGGACGAGTCTGCTGTGCTGACAACAGCAGGGATGGGGGACCGGAGTCTAGATGAGGTCCTGCCCCAATGTCAACGAAGCATTTCATTTTCATATGTGTGTTGTGTATCATAAGTTTCCACATACATTTTCATTTGGAGTTTGGTGATTACAAAGTGTGTGAAAACCAGTGGCTTATCGGGCAGGGTCAAGCTCCGTAGGTTCTCTACCCCTCAGAATCCTCTGTATTCTTCTCGGTGGGTTCCCATGGCTCCCAATATGCTGCCTGGCTCGGGTCTCAGGAACACACAGGCTTCCTGTATATTTCCAGGGCTCATTCAAGCCAATTCTGTTCCCCTCTGCCTGAAACATCCTACTGTCGTGTTCTCTCCACCTATTCAAGTCCTGTCCCTCCTTTATGGTTCCACTCAGATCCCCGATCCCAGGGACACTTTCTTCTGGTCACTGCAACCCTGGGACCTTTCCCCACCTCTGAATCTGACTAGTAATTACTGTCTGTACAGCCAACTTGGGAACTGATCTCACTACGTGGTATTTCCTGATCTGATATCATCTTAAATCTTTAATTCACTTTCCACAAGTGTGTATCGTACCTTGCCAAGGGGCGGGCATCCGCATGGGCAGAGGCTAAGGGGGTCTTTCCTCCAGCAAGTTTGCTGAGTTCGCTGCACATGGCAGAGGGCTGTCTCATCCTACTGGGTGATTTTATAAAATAGCTACCTGTGTATCATAAATCAGAATTATTTCCAACATTAAGGGTTAAAAAGTATCTCTTACAGACATAATCGAGTCTCTTAGAATGGAACTAGACTATATAGTAACATTTCTTCACCATCATCAGCTCAGATAAAAACTAAAAAATCTTTAAAAAAGGAAACAAAATTATAAATCTCATCACTGATGGTAAGTAAGAGGTTAGGTAATTGGGATTACTCTTTTCTGCAATTTCTTGATTACTTAGGAATACATAAATAACTAGATAAGTACATGTATACTTTTGAGAATATGGAATGCACGTTTGGGTGTGCTGAAGAAATTCGGCCTGAAACCTCTGGCACAATTTTAGATGCATGCGGCTCAAGATACATCTTAAGAACAGATGCAAAGGTGTTTATCATTATCTTTGTGCTACACAGTTTCTAATTTTACATATGAAAACCAAGGCATCATTCAGCATAAAGTACATTATTTGCATGATATATTTGCATTTGTAAAACACCCACATTTACTTTTACAGCTTAATGGGTCCGATTAAAATGGGCCACTCCGTATAAATGGAGCACACTGGTTCCCGACTCAATGGTGCTGATAAGAAAACTGCTCTTTTTAGATGCAAATGAACCTACTAATCACAATTAAAATGATGGAATTGAGGGAAGGCTGAGCAGCTGTTCCAAGAGCTACAAGTCTAGGGCCAGTTTGGTTCTAGGGGAATCTCTGGAGCAGCCTGGGGCTCCCCAGAGGACATCTGCCTGGAGGCCAATGGGAGGAAGTTAACTCCTCCAAAGGTGGCTGGGAGAAAGCGGGAGACAGCTCAGGAATGCGGGCGGACTGGGCAAGTGTGGTCCCCTCAGCCCACTCAAGGCCGTAGGGCCAGACTTGATCCACCTGGTTCAAAGGACAGAACTGGAGCAGACGGGAGAACAACTGTACTTGTAAAACTCACAGAGGAAAGACTCACACATGAAGAGTTAAATAGCTGAGACATCCCCGTAAAATGGTGCCACTGCTATGGAAAACAGTACGGTGGTTCCTCAAAAGAATTATACATAGAATTACCGTATGACCCAGTAGTTCCTCTTCTGGTTATACACGCAAAAGAACAGAAAGCGAGAACTCAGAGGGGGGAGTATGCCCATGTTCATCGCGGCATTGTTCACAAGAGGCGGAAGTGGAAGCAACCCAGGCCTCAGTCCACCGAGGGATGAAGGGACAAAGAAGATGTGGTCTATCCTGACGGCGAATGGCAGAGGCATTACAGGCGAAGTTGGACCTTGGTCCTTGAGTCTGGCTAGGAAAGAATTCAGAGCCAAGAACTCAAATACAAGGAAAAGTTTATTCGGAAAGTCACAGAGGTAGAAGTGAGCAAGCGGGGCTGTGTGGGCCCATGACGTGAGTTACAGAGGCAGAAGAGGGGCCCTTGGAGTCAAAGAGAAAGCGAGCAAAGGTTATTTGCTGTGGGCTTAATGCTTAAGGGCGTGGTCATGCAAGGGCTTGTATGTACGCCGTATGAGGCTATGCTCAGGCCCCCTTGTGCCTCCTCCGAAGGGGTCTACCACATGACTACTGACATGCCAGGGTAGGAAAGGTCAGGAGAAGGTCTGAACCACATGACCAGTGATAAGCTAGGGGAGGAAAGGTCACCCTGGCGTCCAGGTCCCACCTTACGATACTTGTTTTCCCAGTTTTGCCTGTTACTAGGCACCTGGGGCTTTCCACCACGGTGACCTGGCCTACTCTGCTCATGTCTGTCTAACTGCCCACTGTATCATATCCATACTGTGGAACATCATTCACTTCTTCCGTTAGTCATAGAAGAAGGAAATTCTGACACGTGCTACAATGTGGGTGAACCCCAGGGCCATTACACTTCATGAAAGAAGCCAGTCACAAAAAGACACATGCTATATCATCACACTTATACGAAGGCAGTCAAATTAATAAGAGGCGGGAAGGAGAACGGTGGTTATCAGGGGCTGGGGGCGGGGAAAGGGGGGAGCTGTTTCCTGAGTACAGTGGTCCCAGTTTTGCAAGATGCAAAAAGCTCTGGAGACGGTGCTGATGGATTAACATACTTGATGACACGGTGAACTGTACGCTTAAAAATGGTTAAGACAATGAACGTATGCGATGTGTATTTTACTACAATTTCACAGCAAATAATAGGTAGATAGGTAAATAAATAGACAGGCATTCCCATACAGCTGGCCAAACCCTTCCCAAGGCTTCTGCCGCTCTGTCCCGAGGCTCTGGAAATAGGGAGTGGAGTGTGCCCACCTTCTCCTCTCTTGCTTGTCCATTTCCTGAACGAACATGTTTTTGCACCAACTATGGGGACACGGCGATGAAGAAACTATCCTGTCCCCGGGGGACGGGATACCGATGGGCAAACAGACTAAATAACGGACACAGCTGGGGGACCACTCTCCTCAGGTGTCTCAGTTACTGTGTGGACAATGACACTGAACAAACAATAGCGCCTACTGGACCAGGCCCCTCCCATTGGGGAGAAATCATCAACAATCCTTCCTCCTCCGTGAGGCCTACCCTCACATGTCCCTTCTCGGAGGCCTGACAGTGCCACCGTCGACCCAGGGGCTTCAACACCAAAGGTCTCCGGCTGCCTCCCCGCTAAACAATACACGCCCCAAAGGTGTGGCCACTTCGTTTGGTGCTCAGCACAGGACCTTGTACCCAATAAGCGCTCCCTGAGCCCCGGCTGTCACCACGGCCCACGCAACAGCCCCTCAATATACTACTCTTAGGTGCAATCCTGGAAAGGTGAAACCTGGAGGCTTTCCCGTGGAACTTCTCTGTCTCGGTGTCACTGCCCCCACAAACACGGACACTACGCCCCTTCGGGGAGCTGCTCGTCTGACGATGGCAGGTCTCTGACATGGAGTGGCTGAGGGTGGCGCAGGGGCAGCACCTGGGCCTTCCTCCTGGCAGTGCTGGGGTGAGGGGGATTTAAGATTAAGGAGCCTTAGCTCTTCTTGCTCTTCTTCCCTCGGCAGGGGTTTGGCAGAGATCTTGACAACGGTGGGAAAGAGCTTCAGTTTAATGCGTGGGACCCGTTGGGGACTTTAGACAGTACCAGTGTAGCTGGAGACAAGTGACGGGGAAAGCTTTATCTAAAAATCTACAGCCTCAGGAGGAAACAACTCCGGAGCAAAAATACCATTTCGCCTCGATCTCTCTGGCAGGTTTCATAAATCCTCGGGCCATCTCCCATCACCAGGAAGCAGGGAGGCCGCCACACTCCTTACTGCAACCCAAGATGACACATCATTTTGAGGCTGCAACCAATAGCCAGACACTGCCCGATATAGACAACGCAAAGAACATTAGCTCTGATTGCTTCATTGAACTAATAGGACTCTCAGAGAAAAACCTTAGCAAAGCAGACAAAACTTACTACGACCTGTTTATCTTCCAAGGTGCCAGACTGGGTCAAGAGATATAAACATTTAATCCATGTTCTGGTTATTTTAATATTGGTACTTCCTGTAGGCTAAAGACTAGTCGCAGGCAGGAAACTGACCTACCTGTGGGAAACCTGTGACTTACCTTGATTATTCATTTCCTCTTTTTGAGTCAGTCCCATCCCTCCCCTCAGCACAAAGATGAGAGAAATAAACGCTGACTTTGGAAATATGATGATATAGAGCTGGGCGCCACTGTCTGGATTTTATACCGAGGGCACCGAATCCAGGCTGAAGTTGTACATAACAGCACAGAAGTTTATTTTTTTATGAGACATTTTTCCTACAGTTTACTGGGTCTATTTATGGTTGGCTTTGAAGTGTCAAAAAAGCAATTTTCTATTTCCAAAAAGTAATCTCTTATGTCTGCCAAGGCAACAAATATTGTGATTGGCATCAGCACCTAAACTATGTCTTTGTCCTGATGCTTCTGAATGAACATAAAGAGCTGGCCCTTCCCTCAAAGATGCTCCCTCCACCCCTTCCTCTCCACACTATCCCTGCCTAACCGCACCCCCCCCACCTGTACCAGGTCACTGCTTGCTTGTGACTTGCTCTTAATCTCAAACCGCCCCACATGGACCCTGAGCTCCGCTCAGAAAAGCAAAGAGTAAAATGGCAGGGATTTTCAAGTGCACTGGTCTTCTCCCCACATCACGTGGGCCAGGGCCATGAACCGACTCTTATAGACCAAAAACCTTACAGCCATTGGATTCTTGCAGAAAACTTACAGAAACATTCATTCCTTTCCTTAAAGGAAAATGAAGTAAATAATGCTGTTAAACGTCCTTGATAGGGTTAAATTCAAAGGGAACATCATTTCAATAAAGTAATGTCACTTCTGGGCCGTGGTCACTAATCTGAGGTACGTGAAAACTTGGTATTACGCAGTGACTTTTTAGAACATTTCTTCCTGGGTATAACAGTCAGCATAGCTGTGTGTGATGTTTTTTTCTGTTCTGCTTTCTTTTGTTCTGCAGGTCCCCCTTCTTTGCATTTCTATGGCATGTAAGAGTTACGTCACTGAAGTTTTAAGCATATCCAGGAAAACCTTCGCTTCCTAAAACCTTTGGGGTACTTGACCCCCACGCACAGAGGGTGCTTTCTGGTGCCTGGTCATTCCGCTCACCTTCGTGTGTGCTCTGACCACACGCAGCACGCACTTCCCCTCCAGGACGGGGCTCACACCCTCCTTGGGGAGGGCGGGTGGGGGCGAGTGGGCCGAGAGCTTCCTGAAGGACATAAGTCACTCTCCCACTAGCGTGCAGAGCTCAGCACTGAATTGGGTTTGAAAAGGTCTTCCCAGCACGCTACCTCTGTACCTTCCACCTGCCCCTCTTCACGGGCAACGCCCAACGGAGTTATGTACCATCCAGTGCTGAGACTGCTGTCCTGGCCTTAGCCTTTCCGGGGGACGTACTTCAGGTTTAGGGCTTACTTACAGTGCTTGCATTAAACTGCAACCACCTCCTATCTGGACATGTACCGACTTTCACGAGCTCCACTGTACTCTTGGTATAAATCGAGTCAGTCCTGTGTTCAAAACCACGCTCTGAGGTCTGTGCGCCTCCAACTTCCCTCGCTCTAAGCAACACCTCAACGGGCTCCAGCTTCTCGTCCTGCCATCCCTTCTCTTGTTTTTTTTGTTTGTTTTTTGGAGGTTTTTTTGCTCTGGCAATCTCCAGCTGTCGTGGCCCCAGATGTGGCGGGAGACCTCTTCCCGGGTCTTCACTCACTCAGCTGCCCTAGACTGAACCATGCCTCCCTCTAGACTCCTCTTTGCAAACTCTCAAGCATTTTTTGAAATTCTGCTTCTTCTGTCTTCTTCCCACCTCTCCCAGTGCCCAGAGCAGGTCCCCCTTTCCTTGATATGCATCACATTGTATTGCATTTCTATGTAACACACTGATTAGGTGGCTACACCGTGCCCCTCGAGGACTGTGGCTATCCTATGAAAGTTCTCCCTGGCTGGCCCAGAACAGGAGTTCGATGAACATCTGCTGGAGAAAAACAACCCACCTCATTTTATAAAGTATAAAGAGCTGGCATCAGGATCCTCATTTTGCAGCTAAGAACACTTAATTCCAAAAGGGGGAGTCACGGGGGTCCTGCAGCCAGCAGTGACGCACGCTGCTTCCACCACGCTGCGGCGTTTATATGACCCTCCTCTCATTTCCTGTTGTCTCCTGAGGTCTGTGATCTACAGGAAATAAAAGTTTCCTGGATATTCCTGAGCACCTCTACATTCCCTTGTTTTCAGAATGGACGCCCAAAGGACAGTCCTGTAATTCACTGTTATCAGTGCATCAAGTTTAACTCGGAGCCCGGGCAGCCAAGCGCTAAATTAACATTACTCTTCTCCGCAGAGCTGGTGGGGCTCTGCACGGGCTTGAGATGCCTGCGTAACTTTGAAGAAGAGATTTACACACCCCTTTGTCTCCAGTATAAATGGACTCGAGAGCTGCAGCAGTGCATAAATGATCCTTTCTTTCCACTGTTTATAGTTGAAAGCAGCCGTTTTCAACTTCTTGCCGGTGATCACTCCACTAAAAATAGCTTTGATGCTGTCACATGCAAACTTGAGCAGAACCTGAAAGCAGTTCCCCTTTTAGTTCTGAGCCTGTTCAACTTGAAAAGAGAGGCAGTTGTTAACACACTCCAACATGTTTACATGATGCTAAAGGAGTTCAGCTCGTAGTAAGAAAAAAACAGCAAAAAAGGGCAGAAATGGGTTTGCAGTCTCTGGTGACAATGCTCTCAGCTGGGCTGGGGCCCCGGGAAGAGCAGAGAGGTTGGCAGGAAAACCCAAACTCGCGCTTGGCAGGGAATTGGCAGTGAGCACAGCTGCTGGGGAGGGGGGAGGTTCTCTGCCCTGTGAGGCCAATGGCTCTGCTGGACTTGGGGGCAGGGGAGGGGGTGGAGAAAATGGGAACACAGAAAAGGGGACTTAGGAACACAGAGTACTCTTTTTTTAACTTGTTAAAAAACATTTAAGAGCTGTTTTTAGAAGCAGGGAAATGAAGAACGAAATATATTCAACATCTTGGCCATGCCCTTGCCGCCTTCCACTGGTTTACTGGGCAAACGGGCCTCTCTGGGCGTCTTCTGAAAGCCTGACCTGAACTGAGGAACGGCAGAGCGCAGGCCCGGGGCTTTCATTCCAGCTGCTCCCAGTCTGGCCCAAGGGCCCTGCTGTGTCTATCTTGTGCACAAGGTACGAGGGTTAAGTGACAAAATGTATGCCAAAGTACCTGATGAAGTGTGTGACCGCCGAACAGACAATCAACAATGCCCTTTAGATAGAGGGTGCCGACAATGGTCTGGGGTCAAGTCTGGGGTACGGTGTAGTTTCATTTTTTTAAAAAATGGACTGACCACATAAACAGCAATTTTTCTCCCTTCTTAATTCTGTGTGTCCAAAGGATGACTCACACCGTGTTTGCTTATGAGGTGAAAATGAGTTTCATGAGGTTCTGTCCTAGAAACTTGCACCGAGCTTGGCTGAGCAGGAGGTGGAGAGGGACTAGGGCCCTGACTGCAGCAGGACTGACCATACGCCCTGGGAGCACGCGCAGGCCAAAGCAGACGGACACAGAGGTCAACGGCGGTGGCCCCAGCTCAGGAACCGGAGTCCTCACTTGGGACAGTTCTGCTGTACGCCTGCAGACATTTCGCAGCCCATAACTTAACAAAAACTTCAGCTTCTTTTTCGCAGACCTTGAGAAAAACAATCCCTCTATGACATCATTGTCCCGCTCTAGGAGCTGCCAGGAGCGGACGGCATGTGACTCACGCACAAGAATGAACGGGTTCTCTCAATCCCTTATTAATTTTAGCAGCACATCGAGGTCATAGTCATAAAGGAATTTATTGCCTGAGTTATATATATTTGAATAACAGGATAGACTTTATATACTGCAGCATCTTTAACACTCATTTTTTTGTTAACAAGACAAAAGAATTTACAGTTACTGCCAACAGCTTGCTGGCAGCTAATACGGTGATTAGCTGTTGCCTGGCAACAGTCAAGCGCGCTTCCTCCCAAATCAGGAAGAGCCGCTATATCTAGACTAATTACAAAACGGGACAAATATTTAAAGCTTCATATTTATTAAGGATTTTGGGAGGACATCCTAATAAGAATGATTCCTATTAAACTGATTTAACTCATAAACTGATTTAACTGAGACAACACATATCTGTCTTTGTTTCACTGTCACACGCTATGCGGATCATTGGAGGAAAATTGGGTGTTTTTGCAACTTTTCTAATTTCCCTAAATATCGTACTAAGAAAAACCATGTCCTTACATTTTGTAGAAGCATGCTTTTTGCCCACTTTTCTAGAATAAGGATGAAAAGAAGCACCAGAGACACCTACGCCTTTTAAAATATATATTATGTGTGAAGAAGCACTGGACCACCAGGCCCTTTTCTTCTGGGGGATACCTGGACGAAAGCTCAACTGTTTGACTCTCAAGTTTCTACCTTTCTCTGCATTCTCAGTTGCCTCTATTTCAAGAACCACTAGGGACTCTCTGGGTGAATGAGTCCATGGTTTTTCCAGCGTCCAAGGGGCCGGCCTCCCTGTTGCCAGGGCTGCGGTGGTGCTGGTGGCAAAGTCCTGAACAATCAACTCTCATCATCCCCCAGAGGGGAGGCTGGAAGAGCAGGGGACTCACAGGGACACACAGGAACACACGCGCACACACTTTGGCCCCCTTTCATATGCAAAGTGTAAGAACATTCTCTCCCAAAAGGCAGCGTAAGGTAGAGTAAGAACTACACAGGGGTTGGCCAAACTCTACTGCCCCAGAGGTAAGAAAGGCTTCTACATTTTTAAGTCGCTGAAACAGAAAAGCCGAAAGGCGGCTAACATTTCATGACATGTGAAAATTATATAAAATCATTTATATAAAGTCCAATTCCAGTGTACCTGAGTAAAATTTTATTGGGATACAAAATGCTCCTTTGTTTACGGATACATCTATTTCATGCTAAATATTTAGTATTTGGACCTTTACAAAAAGTCTGCAGATCTCTGGGGGAGAACAGAAACCAGTGACGTTTTAGTTCTTGAAAAAAGAAACTGATTTTGGATGAACTTTAAACATGACCAGAACAAAGCAAAGCAACCATTCCCACTACATAGCCTTGAGTCTGGGCTGCTTGGTGAAAGCGCTAGCAAAATTTCCAGAATACAGTCCCTTCGGAATGCTGATTTAATTAGTATTAAATGTAATACTCATGACTTGGAATCCTTCTGATTCTGGATAACCAATCCTTCCTTCCCCTACCCCTCCACACACACAAATTCTCTTGAAAATGTTTCTCTTAGATTGTTTCTCCTCTACTGGGTCATTAGCAGAACAATCTGAGGTACTCATCAGACGCTCTGTGTAAATCTACACCATTTTCTGAAGTAATTTTATTATTAAAAACAAACATGAATATTGTTTTTAGGTCTAGAGGAATGTGGAATCAATTATATATATATATTTTAAAGATTTTATTTATTTTATTTTTAGACAGAGGGGAAGGGAGGGAGAAAGAGAGGGAGAGAAACATCAATGTGTGGCTGCCTCTTGTGTGCCCCCTACTGGGGACCTGGCCCGCAACCCAGGCATGTGCCCTGACTGGGGAACTGAACTGGCGACCCTCTGATTCGCGGGCTGGCGTGCAATCCACCGAGCTAAACCAACCGGGGCGGGGAATCAATTACATTTTTGTGTGTAAATAGGCCCGCCCTCCAGGTCACACTGTATGTCCATGACCTTACTGAGGAGAGTGCTGATCCAGATTAAATTTGGACGCGCTCCCACTGAAGTCCTCGACCCAGCCTCTGCCTCTGCCACTCTCTCCCTGGGGTTCTCCATTTACCAGCCAGGGTACTTCCCCTGAGGCTCCCTGGCAGCCTGTACTTCTGTTTATACAGCAGAGACACATGTTTTGCATTTTTTAAGGTCCACTTTTTTTTTTTGCATAACCATGGTCCTCACCATCTCACTGTCCTTCCCAACTCCACCAACAGGTGATATTTCTCAAGCCTTCTAGATCGCTTACAATCAATCCTAAAGCAGTCTCCACTAATTAAAGTCCAAGGGTACCAGATATTAGTAACTTTTAGGTATGCTGCACCTGCCATGAAACAGTGAACAGATCTTCAAGTTTTTTTAGTATATAAGACTGAGGCAATTTCGGAAGAAAAGCATTAAGAGTAATTAACACCAAAAATGTACTGATCTTCCTGATCCTGTGGGCTAGAATTACCTCTCCTAAAATGCCCTGCAATCTTCTGGAATCACCTCCAGACGTCCTGCACTGTTCTCCACCGTGGGCCCACAGTCTTCGCTGAAAACAACCCCAGCATTTTCAGGCTGAAGTGGGAAAAGCAGTATTGGGTGACTGCCGATACCAGGCGAAGGTGATACCTGATGATCCACCAGGGTCCTCTGGTGCTGCCGGCCCACACGCTCCACCCGAGCCCACATCAGTGGCCACAGCGGACTGGGTCAGACCACAGTCACCAGTTTCCGGAGACCTTTAAACTACTTGGCCCAGCTAAGCTCTTCAGAGTCCTCAGGACCGGAATTATATGAATAAACTCTAGGGATGTGGTCACAGAAGCAGAAGCCATCAGGAGAGGAGGCCAGGTGGTCGCTGGGGCCTAACTGGACTTGAAGGGCTAGCTGAAGCTGAGACGGAGCTGGAGGGAGAGTAGAGCAGTGTGGCTCGTAGAGAGGTATTTTGGAGCGACAGGTAGAAGAGGGCTGAGGAACAGGTGCCTGAAATCCCTACGAGAGCTCATCAGTGCCTGGTTCCAGGCGCTAGTACCCTCAAGGCCGGCACTGTGGCCCCACAGATGAGAATGGGATTTCCGTCGCTGCATGGACTGCTTTTTATTTGATAGTCTAAATGCTGTCTGTGTGTACTTACACATGCACTTTTTTTTCTTAAGCCTGTTGATGAGATGGATGACACTGATTTTCAAATGTTGAACCAGCCTTGCATTCCTAGGATAATTCCCATGAGGTCACGGTGTATTATTTTTTGGTATACATTTGTCAGATTTGGCATGCTAATATTTTGTTGAGGATTTTTTGCATCTATGTTCATAAGGGATGATGGTCTGTAGTTTTCTTGAAATGTCTGTGTCTGGTTCTGGTATTTGGGCACTGCTAATTATCTGCTAATTATTATCTGCTAATCAGAATCAGTTAGGAAGTATTTTCTGCAAGAGATTATAAAAAACTGATATAATTTCTTCCTTAATTGTTTGGTAGAATCCGCCAGTGAGCCCATGTGGGCCTGGTGCTTTCTGTTTTGAAAGGTTATTCACTGATACAATTTCTTTAATAGATAAAGGCCTATTCAGATTGTCTATTTCTCCTTGTATGAGTTTTAGCAAACTGTAACTTTCAAGGAATTGAACCATTTCATCTAGGTTATCAAATCTGTGGGCACAGACTTATACACAGTATCCCTGTACCGTCCTTTTAATGTCTGTGGGATCTGTGGCGATGTCCTCTCTTTCTAATGTTAGTAATTTGTGTCCTCTCTCTTTTTATCTTAGTTAGCCTAGCTAGAGGTTTATCGATTTTATTGATCTTTTCAAAGAACTAGCTTTTGGTTTCACTGATTTTTCTCCACTAATTTCCTGTTTTCAATGACATTGATTTTTCGCTTTAATTCTTATTTGTTTTCTTCTGCTTACTTTAAATTTAATTTGCTCTTCTTTTTCTAGTTTCCTATGTTAGAAACTTAGATTATTAATTTAGATTTGGGTTTTTTTCCTAATCTGCACCTGTTGCTATAAATTCTTCTCTAAGCACTGCTTCTGCATTCCACAAATTTTGATAAGGTATGTTTTCACTTTTATTCAAAGTATTTTAAAATTTTCCTTGGCACTTTTTCTTTGGTCCATGTTATTTAGAAGTGTGCTAAGAAATCATCTGGTTTAATACTGAAATGGCAGGCTCATTAAAAGGATGAGAATCCCACTAACCTCTTCCAAAGGTCGCCAAAGGTCACCAACAGCCTCAATGTCCCCGGCTCTCCAAACTGGCCACAGAATCACTTGAAAGGCGGATTCCCTTCTCCTCAAATCACCAGATTCAGGGCAAGCCCTAGTCTCTAAAAGCAGTTCCCTTTCTGAGTTTCACATCGTGAAAATAAAACATCGTTAAGGCCCAGTCCACCAATGTGAGTGTAGTGGGCATTCACTGGTGTTCCTGGCCAGCCAGCATCCATTCCCTCTTCTTGTAACAGCTCCCCAAATTCCTTTGGCTGCCAGCCCTCCCCAAGTGCAAGGTTGGCATAACTCAACCGTTCTCTGTTATAGTTACTAGTCTTTAGGTCAATGGTAATTAGGTTCAAACTTGGGGGCAGGAGATCCTTTCTTTTACTGCTGGACTTGACGTTCAAGGATTCACGCTGGATTGGATAGCCATCTTGCCCCACGAGGCGAAAGCTTGCCTAAGAATGGAGCTAACCAGACAGATGGAGAGGTAGAAAATGATGACTTTGTTTGAGCCATAGAACAAGTTTTGCCTGAAGTTAGACCTACTCTTGGACTTTCTAGTTAAGATAAAGCAAAACAGATTTTCATTGGTACCTTAGCCACTCTGAGTCAAATTTTATCTCAACTGCAAATTGAGTACTAACTGATAGACTGATAACTCACACGGAGACCTCTCCCACTACCTTTCAAGAAAGGGTCTGCCGTGAGAACAGAAGTATTACAGACAGGGCTGAAAAGAGGAGTGGGGTCTTCACTAAAGAAACGTAGCTAAGCTACCTGCACTCTAGCACCTTACATGCCACTATTACCTGCTAATTAAAGAGATTTATCTTTGGGGCAAGGGGACCTATAAATGTCCTAGACTTGGTAACCTTCAGTTAGCATCTAGCTGACAAAAAAAAAAAAATCCTGCAAGTTTGTATCTTTTAAAATAAACTGTAAAGTAATTAAAACGGCATGGTTCTAGCTTAAGACTAGACCATGAACTCAGTGATAGAAATAGAACAAGGCATTAGTGTGAAATGAGGGAACTACGAATGTAGCATCTCGAACACCTGGGAGAGATCTGGAAGAGTCAGACACTAGTGCAAAGGACCATCCAAAATGTGCAAGAGGCCTTGACCAGAAACTGGGTGTTGAGGGAAAGAGAAAAATCCAGCTGGCCAATAAACATGAGGAACGGTGCTGACCTCAATGAAAACAGGAGAAAGGGAAATCAAGGCAAAAACTCTGCCTGGTGGATCGGCAGATATCTAAAAGGCTGACAAGACCCGGGGGTGGCAGAAGAGTCAATGTGTTAGCAGGAATATAAACTGATACACCTTGGGGAAGGGGTGGGAAGAGAATCTCGGATATATAAGTGTCCCTGAAATGTCCCTATCTTTGGCCCAGTCATTTTGCATCCAGTTCATTATTAGGTTCTAAGCCTCCCGACAAAAAGCCCAGGGTCTAGCACAGGACGGACCTGAGTCTGCCTTCCAGTCTCACCCACTTACCTTCCCTCAATTTCGGTTCTTCACCTGTTAACTGGAAATGCACGAGCACCTGGACCACGGGACTGTTAAAATGCATTAAATTCAGTGTTGTGCCAAGCTTCGTTGCAGACATGTAGGAGGTACCACATATGTTATCATCACTGGTGGTGAATGATGTCCCACGGACAGCCTCATACCAGGGGCTGCACCGCCCCACCCCAGGCTGCGGCAGGGCTGTGATAACAGCTGATACCCTGCACCTTCCCCAGAACCCCCCTTGACCGAGGGCCCCTGAGAGGCCTGTGAAGTAACAGAGCCTGAGCGGCTGACAGACCCCCTTGACCCAAGGGGAACAACCCTGTCGGTGTGATTTGCTCCAATACGGCAAAGGGTTAGACTTCAGGACCTCTTTGCTCAGCCCCTTCCCCATCCTGCCTCTTTAATTCCTCTTCTCCTGAGAACACTCTCCTGGGAAATTTACCTCCTCAGTAAATCACTCACACAGCCAAATCCCTATCTCAGGCTCAGCTTCTGCAGAATCCGACATAAGACCCAGCTATTATGATCATTATTACGAGGCAAGGAGACAAAGGTATGAGGTTCGGCATGTTTACTGAGGCACAGTTACAGTAACAAGAAATGAAAAACAACCTAGACGTCCAACCAAAGAAATAAATCCCTGTGAGGGCACACACGTTATGAACAGAAGCAAAAGGTGCGCTGATGTCCGTATCAACTGACGAGGGAAGTGGCGCCGGGCAGAGTGTTAGGTAAAAATGCACACTACGGAGCAGCACGCAGAGTATGATTCCTTTTACAAATAAAGATCGAGTGGGTAAAGGGACAGGTTAAAAGAGGTTCAACACCCATGTCCACAGCAGTGTCATCACAATTACCAAGTGGCGGAAGCAACCCGGGTGGTTTATGGAAGGCTAATGGATAAACAAGGTATAGATACACACACACACAACACACACAAATATATATATAAATATATAATTTATATATAAATAATATATAATTTATAAATAAATTATATATAGATATATGGATCATACATCAAAATACAGAGGAAATTTTGACAACATAGATAAAACCTGAAGACATTGTGCTAAGTGAAATAAGCCGTGTGCGTGCACACACACGCACACAAACACGTGCAAATACTGTATGATTCTACTTATATGAGTTGCCTAGAGTAGTCAAATTCATACAAACAGAAAGTAAAGGGTAGTTTTCGGGGTTGGGGACATGGTGAACAATGTGAATGTATTTAATGTTACTGAACCCTGTACCTTAAAAATGGCTAAGATGGTAAATTCTATGGTATGCGTATTTTAACACAAGTTAAAAATTTTTTTCATTAAATGCGAACAGCCTGGAAATAAGGGTATTTTTATGAAATTCTTTATATTGGTTTGTTGTTTAACCATTCTACATAAGTATGTATTTAGTTAAGAATCAGAAAAATGCAATAAATCTACTTTAATTCTGGAAAAATAGAAATACACTACAAAAAACAGTGTACTTTTCTACTACATTAGGCTGGTAATCTAAACAAAAGTTTTGGGGTTTTCAGCAGTTGGCGTGTGTTTGTTTTTAATAGCGTATAAATTTAACTCTGGTCACTTGTTTTGTCAGCTTCCTTTCATTTCTTATCTCACTGCCACCAAAAGAGCTTAAAAGACATCAACAGCCATTGTTCTGGGACTGATGAAAACATCCAGGGTTAATTCTGTAAAAATTACCATGTAAAGATGCTTTAAACAAAAATCCCCTTCCAACTTTTCTTGATTTGTTTAGTCAATAAATGTTCTTAAGTGTTTAATATGTGCCTGGCAACATGCGAAGCCTTGGAGACACGGTGCTGGCCAGGATGAGCTCAGTCCCTGGCTCCCGTACTTAGGCCGTAGCTGAGAAGCAGATGTGAGGCGGACAGGTCAGTACGGAGCTCCAATGGGCTTCCATACTAGGCTATGTGTGCACACGTGCTCACACACTGTCACTCAGACATCTTTCACATTCAAAGGTACTGAAATTAGCCAACCTAGGACCTTGACAGTTCCCGCCAGTGAGGGCAGTAAACCTAGCAGTTGAATTTGCTCAACCTGAGACACTATCGGACAAGAAGAAGAGAAAACTCCCCCTTGCTACAATGACATCTTCCTCCCGGTTTGTAGCAGAAGTCATCTACCTGAGGAGCACGCCGCAGAAGCCTGCTCGTCTCCTTGGCGGAAGTTCTTTGATGCCCGGTCAGCCCTACATGGGCCTCAGCTGGCTTGGGCAGACAGGAGAGGGGTGGTTGTGTTTTTCATGCTCAGGACCCAGCCTCACTCTAGAACCTGAAGACCATCCACTCTTCTTATGCCCTCCCCTCCTCATTCCAGCTCTGCATGAAAACATTCATCTGATCTCAGAATCATTCCCTCAATTCTTGTTTTGCGGTGCGTCATGAGACAATCTTTTGATAGTATTTGCTAAATATTAACCTCTAACACATCAACATAAGCCTAAAAAGATACACATTGGAAAATCAAATTATTGGAACTGGGATGAAAACAATCCAGTCGCTCAGCGCACCCTTTCACTCGCCCAAGAGGTCACAAAGTCACCTCGCTGCAAAACCAGCTAAAGAATCTGTGTGTCCAGTGACCCAGCCGGTCTCTCCTTCTCATGTCATCCCCAAACTCTCCTCCATGGTTCTGCTGCCCTCAGTGTAGTCCAGGTACTGTCAGGTGCACCAAGGACAGCTGCTGGCATTTCCTCAAGATGCTCTAGAACGGAGGGAGGACTCAGCCCAGATCGGGGCAGGCTGAGAACACTCTGGGTGATTTCAGATGTGATTTTGTCAGCACTGTTGGCATGGGCTGTATCGGAGACCAGCCTGGAGTTCCTTTTGCAGCACTGACATCAGATTTGTGCTGACCCAGCCACACTCCCCTGGTGGGTCCTCTGGGACTAGGCGTGCCCATCAATCTGTGAACCAGGCGGTTTAAGCCTTTGAAGAGCCGCTGGTCCCAGAGAGAAGCAGTGACAAGGGGGTCCAGGTGGAGTGGGGAACAGAGTGTCTAAACCACTGGCTGTACGCATCCCAGGAGACCGTCTAGAGGAGAAAGGCAAGGAGAGCCGACAACATTAATGCTTAATTTCTGGCAAGACTCTCGATAAACTCCTTGATGTAGACGACTGCAGTTACAGCTTACAGCAGTCATGTGTCCCTGCATCCACACCCTCAGCTGGGCCCTGCCAGCAATGACTCTGGTTGGCCTCGTGGCTTGCTGGGGCCCACGGGACATTAGGAACTATGACAGAGGCAGAAAGTGGAAAGGGCTTGCGTAATGGGGCTTGTTTTCTCTTGTTGCTGGGAACCCTTCTGCCACCATGTGAACAAGCTTGGAACAGCTTCCTAAAGGACATGAGACCCCAATGGAGGGAACTGTCCCAGCCCTCCCAGCTTACATTGAAAGACACAGTGAGCCCAGGCAACACTGCAATCAACAGAGGCGAGCCCTCCAAGCTGAGCCCCACCCAAGCGACCAACACACAGAGTGATGAGCAAAGAAATAATTCTTCCTTCAAGCCACTGAGTGTGGGGCATTTGTTACGCAGCAGGAGCTAAATGATACGAAGCTCTACTCAACAGAACCTGTGCAACAAACCACAATCCCAAGGCTGCGACATAGCTGCAAGACGTAGCATCCTGGGGTGGCTTCAGATGGTGCCCACTGCACAAAAGGTACAGCAGAACAGCAATTCTGGTAACGCATTCTGCAATCTGGCCTCCAGCAGTTCCCAGGGAAGCTCACGGGACAACATCGGCTCCACGTGGGACAGCTGCATTTCTCTGAACAGCCCCTGACCCACGCCCCCACCCCTCCCACCAACTCAGTGGTACAAGACCTGGTGAAAGCCAGCCCACCTCCCCAGACATGCTCTAGGGGCCGGGGTCCTGGGCGGCAGCTCTGGCAGGGACCTACTTCCCTGTCTCCGAGAGTTCCTCTCACCTCAGAGAGACGGGAGGAAACCCAGACACCCTGGAGAGAAGCGTTCAGGAATCATTACACATGACTGTACTCTGGGAAGTGAGCACACCCCGTTAAGTAGCTGAAAATGTCGCCCCAGAGAAAGGCAAGCTTCAGCAGGAGTACAGTGTAAGGGTCCCGCAGGAAGACTTCACTTTTATCATTGTTTCTTGGAAGCACACCAATCCCGACACCTCTGTATCTTTCCGTGGGACCTGAAACGGTGGCGAAGCATGAGTTTGGTAACTTCGCTGAATGTTTCGGTTTGCCTTCTTTCCCAGCCCATGGAGACCCCTCCCTTCTCTAAACCCCGCACATGGCACACCACAAACTGAGTCATGTTCCTCTTGTACTGTTAATCTATTAGTGCACCTTACGTCCCCCTACTAACTAATAAGCTTCTTTTGGAAAAAAATTTTATTGATTATGCTATTATAGTTGTCCCATCTTTTCCCCTTTGCCCCCCTCCACCCGGTACCCCCATCCCTCCAGCAATCCACCCCTTTAGTTCATGTCCGTGGATCAAGTATGTAAGTTCTTTGACTTCATATTTTCCTATACTGTTCTTAACCTCCCCCTGTCTATTTTGTACTTACCAATTATGCTTCTTAATCCCTGTACCTTTTCCCCCATTCTCCCCCTTCCCCCTCCCAGCTGATTACCCTCCAAGTGATCTCCATAT